>JBBPSN010000172.1:0-33716 GCA_038093615.1 Austroboletus olivaceoglutinosus | reverse complement strand
CTAAGAGAACCTGTGGGTCTCCCGTCCAGACATGAAGCGTCCTGGTGGCGGGTGATAAGCTCTTGAAAGCGCGCAATGCGGGGTTCGAGGGATGCAAAGGATGCAACGTAGACGTTAGCACCTGCAAGGGCAAGTTCATATGAGGTCGCGAGGACTACATTGGCTTGGCCATGCTCTGGTAGGGTGAAGAAAAGCACGGTCGGGAAGGGGGTCATGGCAGATCTGGGAGCAGCAGGGAAGGAAATTTCTTTTGTACGTAGCCTAGCGCGAGTGCGGGTGTTATATTATGGGTCTCGAGCCAGTGCTCGCCAATGCCATGGTCCATTCCTGTCGACGTTGGACAGATGTCGGGAATTTGTCATTCGGGTCAATGACGGATCTGTCAGACTAGGCCAGACTGTTAATGAGCTTGCGGATGCTGAGCATAGGAAGGCCGGATCCGGCTGTTAACGTACAGATGGCTGCAGCCCTCCCTCGTTCTCCATTTGATGCGGGGCCAAAGCGGAGGCCAGAAAGATATTGACTGTCAAGCGTAGTACTCACCAGTGTCTTGGTTTCTCATGTGCCTGATCAATCACAACAAGCTGCTATTTTCTGGGAAATCGGTTGCACACGCTCCTTCCCAGCGGACGGTTCGAGGGTGGGGGCCCCCATCCTAGTAAGTATCAGAAACCCTCAGACTGTATTGTAACTCACCAAAGTAAGACTTTTCAGACCCCAAAACTTTCTCCCCTCCACCCTCTCACCAAACGCCGCTGGAATCCGTCACAGACCGTCCGTGTCCGAGCTATCCACGGGCACACTTGCCGGACTTAACCGTTCCTCCTTGTGCATCACTGATGCTCCTGATGTGTTTACAAATGTTTGATTCCAGCGGTCGGTCCAAAAATTGCCGGGCTTTGGTAATTGGGATGTACATTCGGGAATGCCGACTTCGTCGGCGAAAACCTTGCTCGATGATGTTGTAAGTACATCGAAAACCAAAAAGGAGTCGCAACAAATAAACACAAAAAAGAACATGTGAGTTGTCCCACGCATTATGGGGGGCAAAAGAAACCCAAATTGTCAAGCATTGCAGGTGAATTACTAATGGTACTAGGATGGGGCTCCCTCGAACCGTCCGCTGGGAAGCAGAGTAGATATAGCATAGCGTGAGGAGAGGTTGAACGAAGAGAGTGGAATGACCTAACCAATGTGGTTACGTAATCCACTACGCATTGGAGGGGCCACTGTTGATCTCGACGACCATGTCGCCCTCCACAGCGTATCAGACATTTTCACTGGCGAACCAGGTACATCAAATCTCCCCAAAGGACGAGATATATGCGTATGATGCCGATGAATACAAACGCATACTTCAACTCGGGCCATGGAAACAAGAGTAAGTGTCACATAGTCCGAACAACACTGCAGGCGTGTCACTACATGCGGCGATTTCAATGCAACACGTGCTCATCATGACTGGACAGCCCGCACTACTTCAAGTCGTGCAAAATATCTGCCGTTGCACTCATCAAAATGGTTTGCCACCTTTCGCCCTTCGTCCTTTTTCCGTCGCCCCATGTCTTGTCGTGCAATTGTCAGATTGATGTAACCGTCGTCGATAGGTCATACACGCGAGATCTGGCGTTCCACACGAAATCATGGGTATGATGCAAGGAAAAGTGATCGGCAACTCGATCGTGATCATGGATTCTTTTGCATTACCGGTCCAAGGCACCGAAACGCGCGTCAACGCTGCGAGTGAAGCAAACGAGTATATGGTCATATACACCCAGGATTGCGACAAGGTACGATTTGATGACGCTTTTCCAAGCTCGTGGGTGGGATCACGTTCCCCTGGTATGGCTTAGGTCAAACGACTCGAGAACGTGATCGGATGGTACCATTCTCATCCGGGTTATGGGTGTTGGTTGTCTGGTATCGACGTCGACACCCAAATGAACAATCAACAATATCAAGATCCATTCGTGGCCGTCGTCGTGCGTCTGGCGTTCTTATCTTTCGATCCCTGCCTCATATTTGCACCCCAAATCTCGTAGATTGATCCGAACCGCACCATTTCTGCGGGAAAGGTCGACATTGGAGCTTTTCGCACCTATCCCAGAGACTATACTCCTCCCACGTCTTCCACATCGGAGTACCAATCCATCCCCCTCGCCAAGATTGAGGACTTCGGTGCGCACTCGAATCAATACTATCAACTCGACGTCGAAATCTTCAAATCGAGTTTGGACGAGGAGCTTCTTGGGTTACTGTGGAACAAGTATTGGGTCAATACGTTGAGCGGGAGTAACTTGATCTCTGTACGTGTTCTCGTCGTGTTCTACTCGGAACTAAATAAGATCACGTTTCGCTGTTGATGTCGCAGAATCGTGCCTATGCAGTATCCCAGATCGCCGATTTGCACGAGAAACTGGCGCGAGCGCAGACGGCGGTGGGTAACACACGGGCGCCCGTCCCAACGTTGAAAGGTCAAGATGACAAGGGATCCAATAACAAGGTATCGCACACTCCCCTCGATCCAATCAGTCTCAGGCTCACACCACCTTTTTGCAGCAAGAAGACAAGAAAAAAGAGGACAACCAGCTCACCAAGGTCGTGAAAGACAGGTTCTCCCTTCTTCTCTTTCCCCCTCGTCTGTGGGTAACAATTGACTTGGTCCACAGCCAGAAAATTGCTGCAGAAGCGCAACACGGGCTCATCTCACAAATCATCAAGGATGTCATCTTTTCGTCGAGGCCGGGTGCAGCACCGGACGCGTCGCGCGTGGCAAGGCTGGTCGATGCGACGATGACGATCGGCTAAAGGTAGGCGATAGATATCGCGGTTGGAACTGTTCGTTCCTTTTTTAAAAACGACCTGTACGATTATAGTTGCACCTATTCGAAAGAGGGATCATGTGAACACCCCACTGCCGTCGGCGAAATTTATGATCGCATCACAACTACTATTCTCTTCCTTCACAATGATTGTTTAATAGGCCTACTAAGTTAGCAGTGCAGTCTCATACAGCCTCGACAGGGCATACCAACAGGCTGTACAGCCAACACACTGATAATATGACTTACTGTATATGACTAGCTAACTGTCAAGCCCTATCGGTGATTACCGCAACACTCGCAATCACTTGATAATCCAGAAAATCGCTTGGATGGATAAAGCCGTCGGACCAGTCGCATACTACCAGTTTGGCAAACCCATCGGTTTGGCAATTCCATCTACAACACACTTTTTTATGTAAATAAGTTACATACGTAGTATACAGGGGCCTACATTATCATCAGCGGCGCGCGTCCTCCCTGAGCGTCAAAAACAGGACCCGCCGACTGTGCGTCAAGATCATCATTTTGTCGTTGAACGCTGAAAATTGCGGATCGTTGTACAACGGTCGCAAATGTTGCGGAAGCCAAAACAAGCGTTCGTCTTCCTCGTCGTCGTTTTCGTTCTCGTCAGGGCCGTCACCGTCCACACCCTCCTCATCCGCGTCTCCATTTCCATTCCCGTCACTGCCCTCCTCCTCTCCCTCTCCCTCTTCCCCTCCCCCCTCCCCCTCACCGTCTTCGTCCACAGCACTGTCCCTGTTCCCGTCCTCGTCTCCGTACACTGGCTCATCACCGTCCACGACCCTATCCCGATCCTCCTCCCGATCCTCATCCATGGCTCCGTCCCCATCGTCAGCCCCATCACCTTCCATGACTCCATAGCCATCCTCATCCATCCTCTCCCAGTTCCCCCTGCATACCCACCCGTCCTTGCGTATCATGTACATTGTTCGGAATCCATCGTCGAACACCCGACCCTCGTATCTCGAAACCAAATGTGGCAGACAAGGAGAAATCGCTCCTCCATCCCCTTGTTCCGCTTCGTCGCCGGGGGCTGCATCCCCTTCCTCCGCTTCGTCATCGGGGACGCGTTCGCTCTCTTGATTGCCATTCGGGACGGATTCGTCCGCCTCTTCGCCGTCGGGGAAGGGTTCCTCCAGTTCCACCTCTCCATCGTCGGCCACGGATTCCTGCTCCTGCTCGTCGTCGTCGGGTACAAGTCCCTCTTCATCATCGTCGGGGGCGGCCTCCCCCTCCCCTTCGTTCTCGGAAACAGGCACCCCCTCTTCCCGTCCGCACACGCTGCAAAAGACGTGTACCTCGTCCCTGCGCTCGCCATCGTCCTCGCCCTCACCTCTGACCTCCGATGTAGCTGGAAATAGTGCCTCGGGCACGGTCCAAAAGGACACGCTGTTATCATCCGTCTTGCACGCCAATCGCAATCCGATCGTGTCTTGCAAAAACGCGACAGTCACAACGTCCTTGGTGAACGCGGTCTCGCTTGGACACAACGCATGCGACGCCGACGTCGACAGAGACACGACCCGAACCGCCCCGTCCTTGTGTGCGCTCACGGCCATGTCGCCAAACGGCGCAAAGCCAATGGCCGTCGCAGGCGAGCTGAACACTTCGTGAGAAAAGGTCGCCTTGCATGCGCCAGAGGACACATCCCAGAGCTGCAGAACCCCGTTCTTGGAACCGCTCAACAACGTCTCCGAATCGCTTGAAAAGGCCAACGCAGTAATGGACACGTCCGCGGCGACGTTCATCGCCCTCTTGGCCTTCCTTCCCGCGTCGCACACTACAAGGGCGCCTTCGTGACCACACCCGATAAGATTGCCATCGGGGGAGACGACAAACGCCTGCATCTTTTTCAGTCCTTGAAACCGCACGGTCTGCGTTCCCGCCCTGGCATCGTACACGCGCACCGTGGTGTGGTTCTGCCGTTCCAGAATGTCGGACATGCACCACGCAAACGTGCAAGAGTCGGCAGAAAAGACGGGCCGTGCAATGTCGTTGGTGCGTGCATAGTCAGCGATGCCAAAGTCGACTTTGGAGAGGAGGTGGAAATGGCCGTCGGCGAGGTACCACGACAGTCCGCTGTTGACGAGGAAGCGGGCCCCGTTTGGAGAGGGCACGACGATTGACGCGGTATGAAGTGGGACAATGTGATCGCGCCTCATCTCTTCGTCCCATTCGCGGGTCGGCAATGTCGCGTCCAGAATGTCGAGCGCTCCGATAAAATTGCCAGTTGCGATGCGCGTGCCGTCTGGGGACAATGCGAGGGACGTAATATAAGCTTGTGAAACGTGTATGGTCGGTGATTTCACCCTCGACCCGAGTGGTGCAGACCACGATTCGGCGAGATAGGAAAACGCAAAGGAGGACGACTGTTGCGAGTAAGCGACCAAGAGTTGCTCGTTGGACACTGTGTCTCGAGTCGTCTCCATCATCATTTTCTTGAACAAAAACGCCGGGAGCCCTCGCCCGAGCAATTTTGCCTGCCAGCCCGGCGCGCTGTTCATCGTCGCTTGTAGATTTTGACCCAAATCCCAGACGGTGGTGTCCGAGGACGATTTGCGCGCGTTGCTGGAGAGGATCATTCCGTCCGAGGCGGACAAAACTCGTTTGTCGTCGTCGAAAAAGCGTACGGAACGAATGGGGTTTTTGTGTCCCTTAGAAAGCGTGCGCGTACAGCTGCCCGAATGAACGTCCCAGGCCTTGGCGGTCTTGTCTTGCGAACCTGACACGATCATGGTCCCATCATTTGACACATCCAGCGAGGTGATGGCACCAGAATGGCCCATCATTCCATGAACAACGTTGCCAGTGTTCACGTCCCAGATGATGATCAGGTTATCTTCCGACCCCGAGCATAAACGCTTAGAGTCTGGCGTGAATGCAAGTACCGTGACCGGTCCCTCGTGTGCGAACAATCTGTGGGAGCGCTCGGCTGAATCTAGCAACCACAGCTGGATCGCGTGATCCCGGGCGCCCGATGCGAGTAGGGAGCTATCCGGAGAGAACTCGAGACACGCCATCTCGTCTGTATGCGGGTCCGTATCCTCGAAATGCTCTTGTCCCAGATCGGGGTCCCATACGGCGACCATGCCGTCTTCGAAAGCGCCCGCCAAATAGTCCCCAGAGCTCGCAAAGCTGACCAAAAGCGATGAGTCACTGCCTGCAAAACTGGCCACGTTCCCTCCCGTGACGACGTTCCACAGCTGAACTCCTTGGTTCGGGCCGGCCGTAGCGACGACATCTCCGCTCGGCGAGAAGGCAACCGAGGTGATCTTGGATCCAAGATCGATGGCATATTGATACGCCTGCCACTGATCGTCCCGCCCATGATCGATTGTGCACGTACCCCCCGCTTCGTGTTTGAAATTGATATAAAGGGCGCTGTCCGACGGAGCAAAAGTGATCGCAGTGTGGTACACATGCGGTGCGCTCTGAGAAATGGGCTGTCTGAAAAGTAACACCAACCGTTCGGCATCTTCGACCAGCGTCGCCGTCTCTTGAGGAACGGTGGCAAGCGACTAGTCAAATCTTAATTAGGCACACGAAATAGGCAAAGAAAAAATGGCGCACCTTGAGCCAATTCAGCGCGTCTCGCAGCATGATGATCGTATATTCCATGTCGTCAAAGATGCTGGCCGTCTCGATCCAATACAAGAGCGTCTTGCTGCAAAACTCTTGCATAGCCTCCAGGAGCGACTCGTATGCGCCACCTTGAGCAGGAACCTCTATGAGGTGGTACGACCAATACCGACACGCATACAACAACGCTTCATCGTACGCTTCCTCCCGGCGTTCTACAAGACCCTCAATGCTGCGATTCAGCTTGGATGGGTCGTCGAATCCACACATGTTTCGCTCCAACGATCTGATCATGATCTTGAAGCAGAGCTGCGCCATCAGCCGGTGATATACTACCGGGTCGATGGCATACTTGCGTGACCTCTGCGGCGTGACCAAGAAATCGCGAAACGACGCATGGTAGAATTGTATTGGTTGCTGGCCGTCCTCGGAGGACAATAGCACGGAGCCTAGGGCAGGAATGGCGACCCTGACGTCAACATCCGGTTGGTCTAGCAGACGATGCAATGCCGGGACAGTCATTGGAACGGACAAGCAATACACGACGCCGAGAATGAGACGAACTGTGTCGGCATCTGGGAACGTGGACACAGAGTCAAGGTAGAGGGCGTCCAAGTCGGAGTATGTCGTGTCTCTGGACGGCGTGTCTTCCAAAATAGCCTGGAGGCGTTGAATGGGATTGTGTAGTCGATCTCCGACGAACTTGACTACCGTCAACGCGAATATAAACAAACCAGACGACTTCTCCACGATCAGATCTAGATCTTCTGGGGATGGCCATGGCTCATCATCTGGCATGATATGCGCATGATCTCGACGCACATCCTCGAGTGTATGCTCCAGGAAACTCCTGATGTCGTCGTCGACGCTGAACGACTGCATGTCAAGGGTGAGCGTGATGGATGCGACGTCTGGCTGGCGAAAATGCGTATGGAGCCAAGGCTCTGGGCGACTCGTGAGGAGAAGACGCAGGGGCAAGGGTGAATTGCGGACGAGCTGGATCAACAGGGATACCAGCTCCACGACTAGCCGGGGGTCGTCGCACTCCTCGAGCGCGTCGACTACGATGAGCAACGGTGGCCCGGCGTGTTTGAGACCGTTAGACAAGGGCTCCGACAAGAGCTTTCGCATCTGCTCGCGGAGGACCTTGGAGGGGATCATACTGTCCTTGTCCAGTGCGGCCTGTATAGCTGTACGAATCGCAGGAACGGAGGACAGAAACTGGGCGGCGATCGTCGGAAAAAAGCGGCGGGTCGTACGTCGCTCGATATCGCGGTGTGAAAAGAAGAAACTGGCCGCGAGGCGTTTCTGAGCAGCAAACGTCTCCGCGATCGTCTGCGAGACGGCCGATTTGCCGGAGCCGGGTCGGCCGTTTACCCAGCAGACGAGCTTGTCGCTGTTATCGTCGTCGCTGTTAGCCCATCGCGTCAGGTGCTCGAGGAGCTCGATTCGAGTGCCTTGGAGACATCGCGGTGCGGGATGGCGCTCCGCAGAATCAAAGGCAGCGCTGGGGACGCTCGCTTTCTGCAAAGCTTCTAGGCCTGCACAAGAAATCGACGCATCAGAGAAAAGGCTGCCAAGCAAGCGCCCAGCTCACTGACCAATCTGGCTGCCTTGAACGATCTGATTTCCATGTACGATCGTGTTTATCGTTTGATTTCCCTGCACGTTGGTGCGAGATGTGAAAAACTGGTCGTGATGGACCTCGTTGAAGGTGGAATGGCTAGCATCGACGTTGGAGGAATTGTTGAACATGGTTCATGGAGGGAAGTGAAACTACTAGTTGCTAGGGCAGTGCGAGTCTATTTACGCGTCCTTGCGGCCCCTTGCCTTCCAAATGTCGACAAATGCAGTGATTGGCGCCCAGCATGATAGGCTAGTTTGAGAGAGCCCGAAGTTTTTAATTCGATGTCGGTGGCGGCAATAAATTGGTGACAAGCACTGCCACGACCGTCGCTTGAAGTCAAACTCCCAGGACGTGCGAATTTGCTGGGCGCACTCAGCACTGGGAAGGAGTCCAATGATTTCATTTGGAACCTTGGAGGGTACGGGCAAGTACTGGTTCCGGCGGATAATCGTGACAAGCATGCTATTCTTCGCTTGACTTACTCACAAAAGTAGCATCTTGCCAGGTACAAACCTCCTCCCATAAGTACCCAATCAACATCAGACCACAACCGCGACGTAATCGATTCAATCAACATACATATAAAAGTGGACACAGCTGACGACGGTCAGCAGTATCAGTTACGAGAGGCACAAGTGCCCTTACTGTATGAACACGATTTCGTGTGTTCGTATCCACGCTTCCAGAATCCTTGCGAGTCCTCCAAGCATCGACAATTTCCTCCCCACATAAGGGCACGTATTCAAACTGGGGAACGGGATGAGACTTTCATTTTCTTTTCATTCGTCGCCGTCACGTGCTAACTACTTGGATATCTTGTTCCATTGTGGGGTGCACATGATCCCATGAATGACACGGACATTCAGAGCACGTCATCCTAGGCCAGGGTGGCAGGTGTCGGTTTCAAATGGTGAGAGCCATAATCTTAGACGATGGCTTGATTACGACGAATCCATTCGCTAAAGTAGAGACAAACCTCGATGTGTCGTTTTGGACCATGCCCGGAGTGCTATTTTCGACGAGTGCATCGGAGTAAAAGTGCCAGAGTGAAGACATCCAGGACGAAAATGACATTACGCACGTCTTGCCCCTAGGTGTGGTCACTGAAAAGCAACTAAAAAAAAAAGAGAAAGCCGTCCCAACGATAATTCACACGAGGAACTTACGTTACTCACCCAACGACAGGTCAGACCAGATGATCGACAGTACATTTTACTGAAATTGTCGGATCTCTGAGAAGTCCGTCCTGGCGCATTATTGAATATTAATGATTCATCCTTGCGGTACGACCTGCAATCCATTATAAATACACTGAAAGATACACCGAGTGACCCGTCCACAGTCATCTAGTCATCCCGCAGCAAAACTGTATTACAAACGGAGAATCGAGATAGCATCATCCAGCATGCGTGGTCACCCATTCCGAGTCAAGTCGAGAATGGCAAGCTCCTTCAGGATGGCAGCGGACGCCAACTTCCGTCCTTCACCCTGGGCTCGACAAATAGCCTTCAATCGTTTGGCCGACATTCGGAACTTGTGCGCTTCCTCAGTGTTCCCCGTCACTCTCACCAACGCCTCGCCGAGTTCCTCTGCATGTACGCCAGGCGCGCTCGTCTTATTCCCAAAGACGCCGATCTTCAAGAATTCGGCACGTGCGGCATAGTCGTACGCGTCCCCCCAGACGGGCAAGATTATGTGAGGCATCCCAGACCTGTTCTAAATGTCTCGGATACAAGGACACGCAACCAGAGCCATGTACGCACCACACACCCTCAAAGAACGAATTCGCCCCTCCGTGGTGGACCGTGCAGACCACGTTTGGATGTCGCAATACCGACACCGGCTCGGCGTGCAACCATGCGACGACCTTAACCCTTCCCTCTTCAATCTCTTCCCCGATCACTTCCTCGATGACTTGTTGGACATCTCCATCTGACCTGGTTTTCCAGAGCACTTGCATCTTTCTTGTTCCCTTTAAAAAAGTACGGAAGGCAATCGCCATCTCCCTCGCGAACATCTTGTCGGAAAGGATGTGCGATCCAAGGTTCACCATCACAGTAATCCCCTCGTCCAGCCACGCTGTCAGCTCTGGATCAACCTCTTCGAGGGGGTCAAACGGCATGACGATCGGTCCACACAGAACCATTTCATCCGGGATGACCGAGAACGGGAAATCCGTTTCAGGGAGCGCGGGACAAATGTGTCTCACCCCAGGGTGGAATTCCATGGCAGCCGGAGGTTTGATCCCAAGAGATCGCCGCACATGTTGAACACACTTGGCTCTCGGGAAGCTCAGTATTCTCATCGCGAGTCGAGCGAAAATATATGTGTTGAGCGGAATCTGCCACCACTTGAGTGGAAATGAGAATCCCGACGAATGGCTGCGCAGGGATGAGATCCTAACATATTCAAAACGGGATGCGTGAGACGTACAAGGGATATTTCCAAAGTATTTCCGAGAATGGTTGCAGACTCAATGCGATGTCCTTGATGGAATTCGGAAGTATAATCATGTACTTTATGCGCACGAGTTGACAAGCATCCATAGCAAGATAGAAGAGCGTGTCGATCACCACCATTTCTGGTTGTACTGTCGCGATTATCTCCTTGATTTTTTCGATTGCCACGAAGTTCTCTTCGGGGCTCCAGGGAAAATAGAGAATTTCCGCTTGCGAGAGGCTTTTTAGCGTGCCCGAAACACCACCGGGGTGAGGAAGCGTGGTGATGTCTAGACCGTTCCTTTTTGTCGCTTCCATATATGATGGGAAGCCCCTGCATTCACGGAAAGTAACAGAACCTGTTTGTCTACCATCTTGGTATAAAGCGTCACGGTGGCGTGTAACGAGCTCTTGAATGTGCGTGACACGGGGTTCGAGCGACGCAAAAGATGCGATGGAAACGTTCACGCCTAGGAGGGCGAGCTCATAAGCTGTTGCGAGCTGTACGTTGGCTTGACCATACTCGGGGAATGTAAAGAAAAGTACGGTTCGAGGGGACGCCATGGAACGGGGATCTGCCGCCGATCAGAACGGGGATCATTATGATTTATGGTCGTCACGGTCCCCCGCTTAGACTATGGCATGACCAGTGAGCATGACGTTGAGCCGAATGGTTCCCATTCTGGTCTTCTGATTGGCTAGTACTCCCGCCGTCCTATCTAACACAATATGGAATGAACTCAGTGGAGCTTCACAGCCTCAATTACGGCGAGAATTTGATCATGAAGTAACAAGTTGAAGGAGCCATTTCCCACACCACTCTTCCGACCTAGCCTCACAAGCAGCCTCACCTCACTAGCTGGTGGTCTCGGCCTACATCATGGATGACATTCGTTTACTACTCATTGAAGCAAGCCTTGTCCAACGTTCAGAGGGCATGTGTCGACAAATATAATTTTCGTGCTGAACCAAAACGGAAGCCAAAAACGGCCCCCACCAAAGTCCCACTGGGGATTAGCTTAGCAGCGGAAGCACAGTGCGGTCGTTTTCCCACCGGTTTGTAGCGCAAATGAAAGAAGCAACTTACCGATCAGCAGACTGATTGACGGGCAGGAGTTTCGGCAGGGCAGTTGATTCGGCAGTCACATTTGTCACAAAATGGTCACGGTCGGTCACGCTCACAAAATCAATCCCCGTTGCTCGGCGAGTGACACCAGAGTGACGATTCGGCGTGACTGGGCGTGGTCTCTGGTTTAGAAGGTGCCGAATCAACCGCCCTGCCGAAACGAGTGGAAGTGATAGTACAACGGCACATTCAAAGCGTACTAGTACTTTCCGGGACAAACGATGCAAAGAACTCAAGTAAATTGCAGCGCGCAGACTTCGCCTCCACCGAGTTGTCGCCCGCGTCGTACCTGCTGTACGTCCAAGGCTTCTCATCGCATGGACCATCCACCCTCCCGCCAACGCAACATAATTACTAATTCGGTTCATGCTTTGTGCAGGGGGAGCTTGTCCCGGAAAAGTGGGTTTATGTGATGACGCAAAGCGGAATCGGGAAGTGGTACTACATTTCCCGAACAGCGGAGTATTCAGGGACCGAATCAGGGTGCGTTTACAACCCCGCTGAGTGTTGTATTCTTATCGATGGAGTCCGACGGTGCCGATTATGAACCGTCGTCTTCACTCAAAGTAAAGGTTCGTTTACGTGTTCCACACTACATACTTCAGTACTTTCAAGCGATAAGTCTTATGTGGGCGATGGCTTGGCTATAGTACATAGACTATCTAGAAGACACGATCTTCCTATGATATCATCGTTCCGCATCTATCATTCGTCCTTCAGACCGCCGGCGGCCAATCTGTAGATGCTCGTGTTCTTACAAAGTCCCGATCCGCTCCGCGTCCTGCAACTGCTTGAGAATGCCAAACACGACGTGGATCCCCTCTCGAACCAACTCCAGATCCTCTGGATCCACACAGGCAAGCACAGGGGATATCTTGTCCGGATGCCAACGGAGCAACGCGCTCCGTATCCTCTCCCTTTTCGTCGTCGTGTTCGTCCGCACCGCCAAGCTCTCAAACAGAAACTCGGACACCGCACGACGCGCGAGTACGCAGAGATCCCGGCTCACCACTTGCTCCCCCAGCGGCCACGGGAACGCGACGAACGTGAGCGCCACCGTCTGAGACTCGGACGACGGTATCGAGCGTTGAATCGCGCGCCAACGCGCCTCGTATGCCTCCCACCGCGCCATTCGAGCATGCTCCACGTCCTGCAGTGCGAGCTCCTGTCGTATTCGCTCCGTACGCGCCTTGTCTCGCCGCCCAAACGCGTCGCGGAGAACGCCGCCAGCGCGTACCCACGCGATCTCGCTGCACTCTCCCAGCACCCGTTCTTGCTCCCGTCGCTGCCTCCTTTCCTCCTCTGTCGTCTTTTCCGCGTGCGAAGCATCGTCGGAGTGGTCATGACAACCCTCGTTGTTCCATGCCGTACATGGTCCTGCTGCTGCTTTTGACGGCTCTGCGGGGGTGCTTGGGTTGGCGGAGGGAGGAGGGAAAGCAAAGTAGCCTTTCATCGAAAGGGTGGATACACGCAGGGCACGTGTAGTGCTGTGGATGCGGGTTCAAGCTCAAGCTCGGAGCTCAAGTTGTGGTTGGAACTTGACCTTGGCGCACGACCATGATCATATAGCTGCTTAGTCAGCGAATTCGGTTTCAAAGTTCAGAACGTTCAATACTTCAATATCAACTGTCAGTGTCAAGGTTTCAAGCGCAAGAAATGAAGAATGAGGATTTCTTCTTTTCGTATTCGTTCCAGATGTTGGTATGAGAAACTAAAACATGATTTTCAAGTCATCCAACACTTTCAAGTTTCGAATTATTGATCTGTGTCCGAGACATTGATAGTACTCATGGTTGTACTCGAGCCGAATAATATTTTCCCTTGGAGTCTAGAACAAACCCGTAGCGATTGAAAGAATGAAGAAGGTAATCGCGACAGTCGAACCAGACGTGGAGGTTGATCGACACGCTGTTCGATTTTGCTGTGAATGCCTGCCAGCTCGAGGACCAAAACTGCACTACTTGCGAATTCCATTGTTGAATCTGCATCCCCACTTGGAAGTATGTTTTGTGAAATATCCCGTGTCCGTCTCGCTCTTCATCACGTGAGTCCGAAGCGACAACTTTGCACTTCAGAGTCATGCCCAAAATGCAGCACATTGCGTACTCGTATGAGACTGTAGCTCAGTACTCAGTTGTCAGGAGCAAGACGGAGGATTGGATCTTGTTTTCACAGGATCTGTCGATGCTTTCAGAAAAATCATTGGATGTTGCATTCAAGTGACTAGGCTCGGCTTCTTGCAACGCCTATGGCGATCTGACGTATCACTATCATAGTACCATCAGTGCTATCACTGTACGATGATTTCCCACGGCCTAACTCTCACCCATGCATGCCGTCCTCCGCACGATGGTGTCTTTACCATCCTCTTGTGCGCAACGTCCGACTCGCATCTGGTACTGTTTCTGCCCCGCGACCACCGGCTCAAAACCTCGGCGAGCGGTACCGCACACTTGAAAATACAGCCCGCGGACGAACTCCACGTGCCGTCTCTCTCGGAGCCGCGTCTCCAACCAAAGCTGGGCCCGTTCCAGCACCCACGACGACCGACACGATCGCCGGTTTCGTGATACCCAAGGAGCCCCGAGCTCCCGCGGACGATGGTACGTCGTGTGTTTGTGTGTCCTTTCTTCGGTTGTGTATACCCTCGGACAGAGTGCTGCATGTCTGGCTGTGCCGTCTGCGTGTACGACTTGTACGAAGAGGCGCTCGCGACGTACAAGGTTTCCGTGAAGACGCTGCGCGCAGCCCTCTCAGTGCGACATATACCCGAGACGGAGTGGCCTGCCCACATCGGGACCGCACCCTCACCTACGCCGACGACGATGACGACGGTGAAGACCAGAGGGGCTGTCTTTGACGCATTTGAGGAAATGGAGCGCGCGCTCAAGGAGAAACGGGACCGGCGTGCGGCGGTCGAAGCTGAGAGTTCGTCTTGACCCCCGCCTTTTCGAGGTCTGTGCTGATGGTGAGGCATAGAGAGAGCACGAGGCGATGTGTTGGCAGGAGATGGAGAGAGGATCAGTTGGCTGGATCTGCGTGGACTGTACGAGGGTATCAAATGGATCTTGTTTCCTAATCGTTAGTGTAATGTCGAGTCATTTGTAGTCGAACGGCACCGAGGTTGACTGAGTCAGTGATGCGTATTATAAAATCGATGGGGGCGTTTCTAAGTCAAACATAAATTTCTTTGGTGTTCACGAAAATGCCTGAACAAACTCAAGAACAAGAACATCGTCGCACCCGTCAACAGGGCGGCAGAGGAAGAGGCCGACCACGACCAAGCGGCACTTCAGAGGGCGCTCAACGTCAATCTCCAACCGATGAGGCTCAACTTGCTCGACGACGAGCAGGACCGCACCGCCGCCCACCTCGATCTGAACAGCCCGCCGATGAGCCGTCATCGGCACCAGCAGCACCAGAGCAGTCCACCTCCGCCGGGACCACCACTCCATCGTCTCATCGACCCCGCCCGTCTCGTCGCGAGAAATTCAAGGCGACGCTCACCGAGCCATCCCCCCAAGCGCAGCCATCCGAGGCCCCGACCGAGAAAGAGGCTGAGAGACCCAAGCCGAGGTCACGACATGCGCGCAGGCCGCCACCCGGGGACGACCTCACCTCGACGCTCACTCATGCGTTGCGCACGCCGCCGTTCCCCGACTGTCCCATCTGCTTCAACGCCATTCGGCCCGAGCACTCGACGTGGTCGTGCTCACCGCCCAGCACCACCGCCGAAGCCCGCCTGGGTCCGCACGGCCGTCCCGAGGCACAGGATGCCGAGGACGTGCACTGCTGCTGGAGCACGTTTCATCTAAAATGTATACGCGCCTGGGCGGAGAAGAGCGTTAAGGAACTCGAAGAAGCCTGGCGCGCCCGCGGCGAACAAAGGCCCGGCGAATGGCACTGCCCGGGCTGTCGCGCGACACGACAGGCGGTGCCCCAGACATACATGTACGCGTGTTCTTCCTTGGTCGGAATGCTGATCTGACGGGAGTCCAACAGGTGCTTTTGTCTCCGGGTGCATAACCCCGCTCCGCCGCGCATCGCGACACCACACTCGTGCGCACAACCATGTTCGCGCCCGCGCCAGACGTGCCAACACGCCTGTCCGTTGCCGTGTCATCCGGGTCCGTGCCCACCGTGCGCGGTGACCGTTCAGGCGGCGTGTTTCTGTGGCAAGGAGCAGCATAGCGCGAAATGCCAAGCTAGCGAGAGGGCCGTCTCGTTTTCGTGCTCTACACTCTGTCAAAAACCTCTACAGTGCGGTCGTGCCCAACATCTGTGCATGCAGACTTGTCACGAGGGTCCATGTCTGCCATGTCCAGATCAAGAAGAGGCGCGCTGTTGGTGTGGGCGGGATACGAAACGTGTCGCGTGTGGCCAAGTCAAAGCTGAGGACAGCACCGAATGCATCGTCCTCAAGGACGACGGTTCCGAACAAGTATGGATGGGCAGCTATGGATGTTGTCGTCCATGTGAGCGGTACGGCTTCCATTTACTTTTCCATGCAGTCCCACTCATATACACATCTTCTAGTCCGTTCGCCTGTTCGAATCACACTTGTTCAAAGCCCTGCCATCCGCCTTCCCGAACGCCCCCACCATGTCCATTCGACCCCGAGCGCATCGTTTCTTGTGCATGCGGCCAACATCGCATCGCCCGTTCACTCAACGAATTCGCAACCAGCAGCAGCTCGCGCTCTGCGACCCTCCTCCAACCCCGCACATCCTGTACATCTCCCCTCCCCACCTGTACCTCTCCCTGCTCAAAACCCCTCCCGTGTGGTCATCTCTGCCAAGCGACCTGCCACTGGGATCCATGTCCGCCCTGCACCGAACAAATCGAACGCACCTGTCGTTGCGGAGCCACGAAACACAAGATGCCATGCGGAGACGCCATCGCTTCCGTGCCACATCCCACCGACGGCGATACAGCCCTCGCAAGTGACACCACTTTGTGCGACAAGCCCTGCCAGGCGATGCGCTCCTGCGGGCGGCACCCATGCGGTCGTATCTGCTGTCCCCTTGGCCCCTTCTTGCGTACCAAGCCCTCAAAGCGACGCGATCCCTCGAACGCCGACGTCGATGCGCTCCAGCTCCAACTCCAACTCGACCCCGCCATGCGTGCATTCCACCAGTGCGATCTCCCGTGCACCCGCGTGCTCGCGTGCAGGAACCACCGCTGTCAGGAGCGCGACCACAAGGGGCCGTGTCCGCCGTGTCCAAGGGGCGTGTTTGAGGAGCTCGTCTGTCCCTGTGGCCGGACGGTGCTCGAGCCGCCGATTCAATGCGGTACGCGGCTGCAGTGCATGTATTCGTGTGCGAGGCCTGCGCCGGCGTGTGGGCATCCGCAGTTGCCACACGCGTGCCACGAAGAGGTAGTCATCGCTGGTGCGGATACCGCTGACGAGGGGCTGGGTCAGGGAGAGGAAGAGCGTATGAACAAGCCGTGTCCGCCGTGTGTGATTTTGACGGACAAGTTGTGTGCATGCGGAAAGAAACAGGTGGGAAACGTACGGTGCTCGCAGGAGAAGGTGAGCTGTGGGACTGCGTGTGGAAAGTAGGTGGTGTTTTGTGGTTCCGGGTGAACAGACTTTGACGTTCTCCTCTCCGCCTTTTATTATTATTGTCTCGTCGTCTGCGATGACAGGCTCCTCGCATGCGGGTTCCATCACTGCGGACGACCCTGCCATGACGACCCTTGCGGGGCGTGTACCGCCGTTTGTGGCAAATCCCGTAAATCATGGTGCGTCTCGAATCTGGTGGCCGCGTCCAAACGCTAAGCTTGCTCCGCAGTCTCCCGGCGCATCACCCCTGCACGCAAACATGCCACGCGCCGGCCGCCTGTCCCGAGACGGAGCCGTGTCTGACGCCCGTCACGCTGACGTGCACGTGTGGGCACCTGCGCTCGACGGTGCCGTGTTCGGGGACGAGGCTCGCGCTAGCGTGCACGGGCGAGTGCGAGATCCAGAAGCGGAACGCGAGGCTGGCGGAGGCGCTCGGGATCAGCGAGGAGAGGCGCCGCGCGAGTGTCAAGACGGTGACGTGGTCGAGCGAGATGGTGGCGTGTGCGCGGGGGATGGGACCCCGGTTCGTGGGGACGGCGGAGAAGGCGTTTTCAGAGTGCGTCCGACTGGTCCGATTTGTTTTTTTGTTTTGGATGCTGACGGTTTTTATGTACTTTTTGGTGGGTCAGTTTCGTCACGTCGGATAAAAAGACGCAGGTGTTGCCGCACATGAAGCCTGATCAACGCAAGTTTGTGCATGACGTAGGTTCTTTCTTTGTTTTTCTCTGTGTGCGTCCCTGACGCAACCCTCTAGCTCGCGACGGTGTACCGCATGGACACGGTCATGGTCGACCAGGAGCCGCATCGTAGCGTGCAGCTCATTCGGCGGATCGATACGCGCGTACCGCTGCCGCTGCTGTCGCAGCATGTGACGGCGGTGGTAGGGCAGGGGAGGGTGACCGCGGGAGGTGGTAAGCCTGTCGGCATCGCGGCGGGTGCAGGTACAGGTGGGGGGTGGAGTACGGTGGCGAGATCTGCGTTGGGCGTTCAGGGCGCGTCGCGGTCGGGGAGTACGACACCCGTGCGGGTGCCATCGCCTGGCGCGGGGAGCCGAGCAGGTCCTGGCGGATCAACGGCAACGGCGACGGCTCCGGGCGCTGGTGTGAGTGGGGGGCCCTGGGGAGGCGTATGGATGTCTCCATCGGTGCGGGCGCTGCGAGAGAGAGAGGAGGTGCAGGCTGCGGGCGGGAGCGGGGCTACAGGCGGTGTGGAGGGTGGTGGGGGTGCAAGTGTTGCTGAGGCGTTGATCAAGGGGGTGCCGGACGATTGGGAGGACGATGCGTGATGTCTTGGGGAAACGGTAGACTACTTTCGGACGTGCGCTAGCTTTGGATGTTTTACAAGCAAGTACTGTTAGAATCCGCGGTGTATCTCGTCGGGCCCTGCGTGTCCTCGAGATGACGAGTACATTCATGATTCGATACAAGACGGTTACGTTACACGTGTTCACGGGATACTGTACTCGAGAGTTCTTTTGTCTCAACACAGTTCCTCGAAAAGGTCGCGTTTAGACGGATCTGTCCTTTTTTTCCACGTCGCCAACTTGGAGCCTCAGCATTGCGGGCCTGTCATTCAGTCTTCAAGGATTCAAAAAAAGTTTTGCAATAACTCTTCCTACGAGTACCGAGTCGGGCTCGGATGACGACATTGCGGCCGGAACCAGGTACGTCTTTTTGATCCCTATCAATTCATGATACCAATGCCAAACGGCGAAGCCTCTCCGAAACAATTAGTTTGGTGACACAGCAGAAGCTCCGAAGCTCCGAGTCGTCGAGTGGCTGTTCAATAAAATGAGAAGAAGATCTAGAAGAAGACAGCGATCTGGACATGCATGAACTGCCATCCAAGCAGCTCGGAGCACTGCCAAAGAGTCACCGGCTCCAGCCCATTGTCTCTTTTCACCCCTTTTTTTCCGTTCGTGACGCGTGCTGACGAGTTCACGACTCGGAGATCACCTTTTTTGTTTTTAGACGACATTTTATATGACTCGGCAGTCGCACGAATCTGGATAGTGCCGCGACGTGGTGGCGTCCGAAACAGATCGGTGAGACAGGGGAAGCCCCAAAGGTCACCGCTCACCAGTCGGAGTGGCTGTTCGAAAGAGGCAATGGCCTGACGGCAATCTCCATATCGATAGTCTCACCAAGAGAGCGGACCGAGCGCGGCCGCGTCGACGCCTTAAGTGGGCCCTTCATTCCGGCCTCCGTGACGCATGCCGACAAGTTCAGGATCGTCCTCAAGTCCACTTTCTTTTTTTCAGGCGACGTCGTACATTACATAAGGCTCAATTGATGTAGGCGGTCTATCGCCGTACCGGTAGCCCAGACATCCGAGCGCGATCAACGGTAGGTCGAACCTGAAAAAAGGCGGCACTTGGCACGCTGAAGCCTCGCCCTGAGAAGGTAAGGGAAGAAAATGGCTAGGCAGAACACTTACGCAGACATACGGAAGACTTGTCGTCCGATAGCCGGTCGTGCCTCCACAGCGTTCCGAGTTCGAATTGGGGCGCACGATGTGGTGAAACGCCGAGGGATGTTGGAGAAAGCAGACGGCGACAAGGCGTTTGCATGCCCGTTTACACTGCAATGGAGGTGCTATTTAAACGCGGTTCTTTTTCCCATGCGATCGTTACTTACTGGTTCATATGCTTTAGGGAGGAGTTTCCATTGAACGGCTGATAGGTATTAGACTTTGGAATCGAGTTTTAGGTCGTCGTCCTCGATTGATTTCTCGATGGTGGCGCTGAAGTTCGACGCATGCGTGTTCCGTCGAGAGCAACTCAAGGGTATCTTTAGGAAGAACATGGAAACAACCTTGCAAGAATGCACTGCGGTCTCATCGAAGATTCACATAGTGTATTGCCTGTATTCCTCCTTGTTCGCTAATCGAAAGGACAGCTTATCAGAATCCCCAGGGGCTCGGAAATGCGCTTTAAACATCTCTCTTTGCCTCGGCTCATCCGAGGATCACCATTAAGAGCAGACAAAAAAAATACTTAGCACATGGATGTGCTGCATGTGCAAGTTGCGCGTTTCATGCAGGCCTCGGGTTGTCATGGTCCAAGGACAAGATGGTATTGTGTGAGGGTTTGCTGATCCCATCAGAATCTGAACATTCCAGGTGTGCGTATTTTCCTTACCGTGCTATTATCCCCCTTCATTGGCTCACACACGCAATCTCCATTTGGCGCCTTCTTTCTCACTCCGTGGTCTCCGTCGACCCAAGAGGTCATGCAAGTGTGTGTGTGTGTGCGTGCGTGGAAGAACGCTCAGAGGGAATGATCATGAAAGACACCTATGCATCTGGCCTCGGGAGGTTTCGGGTGCGCGTGGGACGAGAATGGATCTTCGAATTCGATTCCAACTTCCCAAGTTACTCCATGCTGGGTTTGCGGCCGCCGATGAGTGTTTGGTACTAGTATAGCGTTTCAAGTAACGATTCTCGAGAACCACACGCCAGTCGTTTCTCGAGCAGCACGATTTCGTCCGCTAGGTTGCTGAGATGTGAAACCACAACGGAAGCAACATGTCGGAAATTGGGCGACTTCTCATCGTGAAATTCTTTCTCCCTCTCTTCCCTGATGAACGGTCGACATTCAGGGACGGAACGAGCAAAGGAAAGTACGTTTTGTTCGTCGTCGAATCGTCGAGACGCGTGTTGAGCGAATCGGGAGCATCATATCCTCGGACACGCCTTCTCGGCCAGAGTCCAATGCTCCGCCATCATGGCCGTACGGGGCTATGGCCGTTCCGATGCGGTGGGGCGTTCCCTTCCTGTTACAACTTTAGTTCGTCATTCCCGTTCAATCGCATTGGTCGCTTTCCCTGGTTGTTGTGCTGGGGGGCTCTGTCGAGGAAGACGCGGGCGCGCGCTTGTTGAGGCCGTTGAGGCCCAAACGAGACCCGCTTTGCACGACGTTCAACGTCCAACATGCGGGGTGCGTCGAACGCATTTGATCGGGCCATTTCTCGTCCCATGGTATGTATCACTGGTCTCGTCAATCAGTCGTGCCTCCGTTTTCATTATCGTTTCCCCGGACCGAGGAAACAGACACGACAAGTCCGTATGGAAATACCCGTACGAGACTATACTTGGAGCTCGGGTGGATCTCGAATAGAGATTGCACGTGACTTCCCTAAACGAGATCCCGACCCTGAACTCGGCGTCGGACAGCAATAACTGGATGTCGTTCCAACTCGCAAGTGGGTCGTGGTGTACCAGCGCATAAAGTACAGGGTAGGGAGAGTACAGGGGTGTACATGTCAATGTCGTCCAAAGGCTACAATGGGGACTAGTACATATAGACACAAGTGACCAAGGAGATTTCCAAGATAGATAGGTATCTATGGGAGGTGGTATACGAAAAGGGAACCTGCAACTCATAACACACGTAGTTGTGCTCTTAGAGCGCTCATCATTGTCACACACCAATGAGGGAGATGGATGCCACGATAGGTTTGAGTTGGGTATCTGAGGCCCCGACGGGTGCTGATGAGCGAGATAGACGCTGTCCGAATGCCTAAAAGCACAGATGAGGGGCAAGCAACGGTTGGAAGACGGCAGACCACGGACCACGACATCCCCGTCTTGCAACAATGTTTGGTTCTGTATTCGGATTCCGTTGACGTAAGTACCGTGCGCCGAGGAACGATCTCTGATGAGCACCTGGTCCGCTTATCAGTGTTTGATGAAAACTGAGTAAAAAAAAATGGTCTGACCTGTTTCCCCTGTATCCAGACTTCCGCATGTGGCGCGCTCAGCGAAAGGCATCCTTTTGGAAAGACACCGTTGGTCGACGAGGGTGGTTCGCCGGACTGGGGTTCTAGCTGCACTCTGACCTTGTCCCGCAGCGACAGGTGCTTGGGTTCGAAAGGGAAGCTGCCAGAGGCCGGAGAGAACAAGAGGGTGGGCAGAGCATTGAAGTTCATCGTGGTGAACGATACGTTTGCGGAACACATCTGAGGTTGAGGGGAACGGGGACTGGACGGAAGATGCGGGTGTATTTCCTCTTGGCTTTATAGTGTGCGTCAGAACGCCGGAGTCTTCGAATGCAATACACTGGCATTAGAGGCACGTAGCGCCGCGAAGCCACGGAACTGTGCGACCAATGGCCGTGCCAAACAAGAACCCTGGAAGTTCCTGTGGGTTTTACACGTCTAGCAATTGCTGCGAGTACCAAGTTTATACTTCTCCGTCGGGGTGATTGGTCTATTCACCCCCTCAACGCCACACCGCTGGTGGGAGAAAGATTACGCAAGAAACTAATTGTTGACCTGATGGAGTGGCCAGGGGAGGCCCATACCTCATGGAATCAAGCAGCGCTGATTCCTTCCATTCTAGACATTATTGAGGTCCCTAGGCGATGAGTCGAAGCAGCTTCCTGATCGGGGAAATCCAGGACAAGGGGAACCTGTCGATGAAAAAGTGCCCAGCGGCCTTCGGAGATCCGAACGGTACGCCATTATGCAGTGGGATATTGTGCGACTAGAACCGCCATGCGCTCGGATTCGTATGTGAGAGCAAAGCAGGAGTCGGCGGCTAGTCATACCCGCTCGTTTCCGAAGAGACGCCAGAGGTCTGCTCTCTGACATTCGGACCAGAGAAACGGAGGATCCTACTATGAAAGGGTTGCATCGCGCCGTCCGATCGATACTCCTTGGAGATAACAGTTGGCACATGTCAAGCACGTTGCCGGTACACTGGATGTGCAGCGTGCTAGGGTGGTATGGAGTATAGTCTGTTGTGGTTTTGGAGCAAACCTTGTTAGCGAGTCCGGATCCGCTCTTCTAGTTTCAATAGAAGCCTCGTTTATTACCTGTTACCGGGTATCTGGAGTCTTGAGGCCTCCACAAGAGTCTCAAGCTAGGTCTCGGTTATCATCTCAGCCGAATTCGTAGCGGGCACGTGACTAGACAACTTTTTCACGCCAGTGCAATTTGTCTACCACTCTCGCGTGAGCTTCGAGTCAAGGTCCTGCTGCACCTCGTAAAGGCAGTTTATAGCTCTCAATGTCCCGTCTTCCCGGAGCCGTTCGTTCCCTGATTTCCCCTTCTCGGTGCTCATTAAAATCCTTGCCACCCACGCCACGGACACTCCCAGTTCATGCCAGTTTCTCGACGCGACATACTGACTCTGCTCATGGCCATGCATCGTCTTACACACCTGGAGAATTGGACGACGACGCGCGTTTCGCTTCCCATCTTAACTCTGTCTTTCGGTCCTTGGAGTTTCCTCCAGAGTTAGCAAGGCGGATACTCACCCATGGTAGCCACAAAGCTGCTATTCATGGCCACAACGGTCGCCTGGGTTTCATCGGTGGGTCTCCGTGAATGAAAATCGTTTTCTCTCGCTCGTGGCTGATGTTCACTTCTGTGATATAAATTTCGATAGGCCGCCGCGTCTTGGAGTCGTATTACCTGTTGTTCATCCACGAAGTTGCACAGGGTCACGCGCACCGAGATTACGACCGCTTAGCTTCTCGCGCACTAAACACGTATTTCTTGGGAGAACATGTTGCACCCCGTTGGTCACTCGGTCGTGTGCTTCTCTGGGTCCCAACAGCTCCCAGGGAAACTCTTCAGACCGCTCAAACCCAAAATCCCGATTCCGAACTAGACGAGGCACTGGCGGCATCCCCCGGTGTCGCAAAAAGTGTCGGACTTTACAAAGTTATGGGGGAAGCCATTCAAGCGGTCGTTGGGGGCGTTTATCACCAATTCGTTCGTGCTCAGCTTTCGTTCCCGCGCTTTACAGTGTTTGACTACGACGACCCTTTTTTTCGTGCGGCATACAGGGTGGCTCCGTTGCGCACCGGTTATTCCACACGCGAATACTTCCGCATTTATTTCTGCCAGGAAGATCGAGCGGTGTTCCCGAGGAGTTTCATGCCGTAGCCTTGCAAATTTGTGAGCGCATGGGTGGGCCCGAAGGCGAACTACGAGACCATTTAGACGTTCCAAAACGTGCAGAAAACGTGCATGTATTTATATCTCCCCAGAGGAAGGTCGCGTGAGCCATTCTTTTAGAAATATTTTTTTCTGAGAGGACAGAGGGTTCACATATGCAACAGCGCCACTGGCCTATAACCGCCTCCATGTTTGTTTACTCGAATCGTTGAGTCGTTATGTCGGAACCACGCATCTGCCGAAGTCTATATATTTTAATTAAGCATAGTGTTTTCGAATCACAAGGCATGAACCCCGCGGCACTCTTTCGTCCGTAAGCCCAACTGCGGATCTGATATCTGATCCACCAGGAGCTCATCCGCCCAGCATGCAGCTGTTTCTTCGGATCAGTGCGTCATCTGGATGACTTGACGACTTGCACGAGGAGCCGTCGGACCTCTCACTATCTGACTCCTGTTAATTAATCACTTAATTATCACCCACTCCCTTTCTATCTGCGCAGGTAAATAAACTTTCAAAGTCGATGAGCGTTCCCCGTCCACTTTGGGTTGTTCAGTTGCCTCGTTCGTCTTTAAACTTGGCCTCATGCCATCGATTGTATCACACGAGGCCGCGGGCCCCGCAGATTTGGATGGAGGACAGCATATGGGGAAATAACACCTGTTCGCGGAACGGCGATGACGGTATGACCCACAAATCCCTGTGCAATTTGGACTCACGGTACAAGCTTCAGAGGACTTACTACGCCCTAGCTTACACACCTTATTTCTAATCGTGTGGTGCCGATGAACACGTTTGCGCGCGCTTTGCCGATCAGAGCGGGAGGACATACCGTCTATTTTACGTGTCCTTCGCACACACTCGCAATCAGCCGGTGAGGTTGTTTCGCCCCACTTGTGGAGCGGAGCTTGTAGATACTCCACTCTCAGACCGGGGTTCACCGCAAGCGGTGTATATGTCGTGGCGTGTCCTCGTTTTTTGAATTTCAGGTCTGGATCGCGAGGCAGGGATATTCCAGCATTCTATCCAGCCAGCTCATTTCAACTCAATTGGGGCCCAAGTTGTCTCGCCGCTCATCGACGCTGTAACGAATGGCTTGTCAAGGCAGGGAGCTGGTCGCTAACTTTGAAATTTCAGTCACGGGGCCGAAATCGAGGAATCAAGCTCAAGCGCCCTTGGAGGATTCCATTCCCAAGAATTCCTCACGGTGAAGGTCTATTTATGACATGGTTGAAGGGACCGTGATGTAGCGACCTGCAGGCAAAGGGAGCTAACTATCACATTACACTCATTTCGTTGGGACGCGCCGCCGGCAACCTACATGTTACGATTGATTTGATTTACACGCGCCACAACCCCCTATCCAGACGGGAATGAGGGGCTTTTCGTTATCACCCCCAGCGTCGCTTAGACGGTCCAGTACGCTCAATTCCTCCACCTCTTCATTAATAAGCTGGCCAAATATCACATATTGGCCTTTTAGTTTCTTCAGCTGAGCTTCATCGTCCGCGAGCACGATGAAGAACTGTGACGTATTCCGGGCACCCGATCCGGTCTTGGAACTTGCCATCCCAAGCGAGCCTTTACGAGGCGTCACCCTGAGTCCCTCTTCCTCAGCTTTGAAATCACCACCGTAAATAGACTGCGATCAGATGAGAACCAAGGCCAGCAGCCATTATAATTAATTAGAAGGCCTACCTCGCCGCCGCTTCCATCTCGCCGAAGTATGTCTCCGCCCTGAGCAATGAAGCCTTTGACGATGCGGTGGATAGGGCATTGCAGATAGTGAAGCCTCCTGTTGGGTGCGTTCTTGCACGCCCCCTTGTCGCCCGTGCAGAGCGCCACAAAGTTGGCCGTCGTCTTTGCGAGCTTGGGCGATGTGCTCAGCTCGAACACGAGCCGCCCCGCACACAGGGATGCCGGCGGCTCGAACCGCAGCGGTGCGTCGGACCCGCGCGACGCCGCCGATGCACCGATGCTCTGCATGATGTCTCGCTGCCAATCGGCGAGGTCCTCTGGTTTGGACGGCAGGGCATAGCTGGCGGCGTTTACGTCGAGGAGGGACTGGGCGCGTTGGTACGCTTTCAGGTCGCGCTCGAACTGATTCTCGCGCCCATGTGGATGTCGAGGTAGACGTGACACCCGGCCATGATGGCGTCGCCACTCGAGATGTGATTCTGGCGTGAACGATCGGCGAGGTGTGAATCGATGTCGGTCCGGGTCGCTTGGATGGACCGATATGGATAGACGTTCCGGCGGTCCACCTTACATTGGCATGTTATTTCTCGAGGGGAAAATCGCTGGTGAGATGGCCGAGCGGTCTAAGGCGCCAGACTAAGGACTAGGTCATTAGATGACCATGGAATATCTGGTCCGAAAGGGCGTGGGTTCGAATCCCACTCTCATCAATAATTTTTCTTTGCTTTTGGCTATGTACTCATTGTTGGAGTAAGATCGATGCGGCGGGAGATGCGGCGCCATGTAATACACTTCTAGTAGATCCTTTGCTACCCTCGTACACTGGTGAGATGGCCGAGCGGTCTAAGGCGCCAGACTAAGGATCAGGTCATTCAGATGACCACAGTTTATCTGGTCCGAAAGGGCGTGGGTTCGAATCCCACTCTCATCACATTTTTTTTTCTTTTTTGCTCATCATATTCTATTTTTCTGCCTCGTAGGCCTGTCGTTGCTTCATACTTGTCCAAGAAACAATGACGCGACACGGTATGGCACCCGCTTCGATAAGCTACGCATACAGTGCTCGATAATAGACTGCGGGCAATGACACCAATGCGATCCGTTCGTAACCCTGTCTGTCCTCTCGTTCGAGGATGTGGGGCTTGGGCTTCGCAATGTACCGTGGGCATAGCATTGCCCCACATGCCCCGATACGACACGACGCGGCGCCCACACACGAGAGGCTGTAGAAGCTGCGCAGTTGTACCGTGTATCGCGGCCGCAGTCTTATAAAATAAAATAAAAGAGAGAGACCCGTCACCGGAGGCCATACCATACTAGTTGAAGTTATAGCCTTGTGTTGAATATTGACATCACTGATCTTGACCTCGGCAGGTCCGTTGTTTGGCGTACGGTACGGCGTTGAGAGCCGACGTGAGACCAGAGAAACATTGTCGGCAAGGATCAAAGCATTCGGTGTCTGTCAAGCGTCCCTGGATTGTCGGTCCCGTCTAGGGGGAAAAAGATGTGATGAGAGTGGGATTCGAACCCACGCCCTTTCGGACCAGATAAACTGTGGTCATCTGAATGACCTGATCCTTAGTCTGGCGCCTTAGACCGCTCGGCCATCTCACCGATGGAAAGTCGGGCTTAAAAGACTATAACAAGGGCAAATATTTTTGTGACGTGTCACAATAGGGTAACGTCTACCCACCAAAGCCATTGCGTGGGCATTTCACCGTATCCGACGACGACGACGGTCCACACGAGCTGACGTCCCACCATGGCCACGGCATACTATGAATTCTACAGAGGATCATCGTACGTGTCATGTCTTTGAGCGCAAGCGATGAGTCGACGGCGTACAGGATCGGCATGGCACTGACCGACTCGCTGGACGAGCTCATCACGAGCGGCGCCATCACACCACAGCTGGCGATGAAGGTGCTCCAACAGGTCGGGGGTTGTTGCTCGCTGGCTCGCATGCGCCGCTGACTGGCTTTCTAGTTTGACAAGTCCCTCGCGGATACGATGGTCAAGCAGGTCAAGACGAAGACGACGCTCAAGGTGCGGGCCCTCGTCGTCGTCGTCTTGTTTTTTACTCGGCTGACGTGGGGACAGGGACATTTGCACACGTACCGTCTGTGCGACGACGTGTGGACGTTCATCGTCAAGAACCCGTCGTTCAAGATGGAGTCGAACGAAATGGTGTCGGCTGCACGGATCAAGATCATTGCGTGCAAGAATGGCGATGCGATAGAGGCTGGTAAAAAGTGACGTAGTAGTAGTAGTTATAGAGGGTTGTAGTGCAAGCGTGGTCTCACGTGCAACTCTTGAGGGACTTCCCATCCGCTTCGCCTCTTTTTCGTCTCAACGCTCCGATGGCCTCCCTCCCGCTCCCCGAGCCCCCCACCGAGTCCACCGTCGCACAGGCCCGCACAGCCCTCGAGTCCCACCGCCACGAGCTCGCAGTGCTCTCAGAGCGCATCTCCGCCGCCGAGTCCACCCTCGCACAGATCGTCGCCGACCGCCGGCGCGTGATTCGCGAGATGCAGCGCGACAAGCGCGCCCTCGAGCACCAGGTCAAGTGCACGCTCGCCTACATCTCCCCCATACGCCGTCTGCCCCACGAGCTCCTCCGCCTCATCTTTACCTTCAATTTCGACAATCACCCTTGCTGTGCGTGGATCCTTGCTTCCGTCTGCGTCCTCTGGCGCAGGCTCGCGCTCTCGATACCCCAGCTGTGGTCCAAGGTGCGTCTTTTTTTTCGTCGAACCGAGGACGTGCGCGCACAGCGAGATTTCCGGCCTCCTATTCGCCGCATCCGCGCAAGGGCGCTCGTGCGTGGGCTTATCGATGGCCCGCCGTGCTCGCTGGCACGACGGTGGCTAGCCTGCCTCGTCATCCGTCCTGCGCTCCCCTTTCCGCTTCTGGTATAGCCTCGCCGCGCCGCGTGTCGTCCGCGTTGCTCCGTTTTTATTGCGTTCTGATCTCGTCACATTTTTGCCAGATTCGTCTCGTGACCCACCAGAGCGCGTCGCCGGACACGGTGCGTCTCTGGCTGGAGCGGTCGGGGGACAAGGTGCCGCTGGACATTGAGATTTATCTGAGGGTCAACGCGGGCGAGCCGTCGAGTCGTGCGCGGGCGTCGTCGCCGACGCCGTGGATCCCACCACCGCCCAGTCCGCCGACACATTATGTCCTGCCCCATCCGCCACCGGGCTCGATTTTGTTACCGCCAGCGCAAACGCCGATCATCGTCCCCCAGTCGCCGTCTCACCACGATACCTGGGGTACGTCGCCGCCGCCGCCTTCGTCGCGCAGCAGCCCACAGGTGCAGCGCAATACGCACTGGGGACACATTGCCATCTTTTACTTGATCGAGCAGATGCATCGATGGCAGCGGTTCGTCTTTCGGTTCGATAAGCAGTTTCCGTCCATGTCTGCGCTCAAGTCGATCAATGGTACGTGTGTGCAGTTTTCACGGATCGTGGGGTTCACGATTGAATCATATAGGTGATGCTCCGATGCTAAGAGAGTTTGAAATATCTTGTGCGGAGACGATCTACGCCACCGAGTGGGCTTGGCTACCCTGCACTACGCCGTCGACTTCCGTCACGCTATCCCGACTACAGTCCCTCATGCTCCACCATGTGCCGTTCAAATGGACCTCTCCCATTTTCAAAACGGACTTGCGTTCGCTCAACCTGCGATCGCTCCCATCCAATCACTTGCCGCTGGATCGCATTCTGCACGTCATCTCGAGCAACCCGAATCTGGAATCACTCACCCTGCACTTTGCGGTGGTCTTACCGGCCATCCTTCCGCTGCGCTCGACGTCGCTACCCAAACTCCGAGAGCTGACGTTTGGTGGCAATTATCACATGGCGACGTTGACGGACATGTTGATCCTGCCGGTGTTGGATGTGCTGAACCTGGACATTGAAGCGCGGGACCCTATCGAGGATGTGATTACGAATCTGATGCAGCGATCTAATAATCCGCCGGTGACACAAATGTCGGTATCGTACGGCAGCGCCAGCAATTCGCCAATCTATTATGGGCCTGGGGGGATCGTGATCGCGTGGAATTTCTTGGCAGAGATGAACCACATTGAGTCGCTGAGCGTGGGAGGGACGCCGCTGGAGCCTTTTCTGGTTGCGCTTGGCACGCCCGAGGACGAACAGGCGCACTGGATTTGCCCAAACCTCAAGTTGGTGACGATGAAGAGCTGTCACACGCACCCGGACGGGATCGCGAAGCTGGTGCAGTTGATTGAGGCGCGGAATCCGGAGACGGGGACGGGGACGATGGTGCATGGGGTGACGCCGTCGAGGCTGGGGTATCTCGAGCTGTGCGATTGTGCCTCGGTGGGACCGGACGTGTTGGAGTGGCTCAAGAGACGGGTGGATGAAGTGATTTGTGTTGAGCCATCGTATGGGCGGTCGCCTTGATGGTTGGAGACGATCTTGGTTTATTCATTACCTCGGAGCCTAGTGTACTTTTTCGATCCGCGAGTTTTGTATTGATATTTTATGGTGCTGCATGTCGTGATAACACGAATGGTCTGCTGGCACAATGGGCGCATTACCGCCGCAGGAGATTGGTGATCAAGGAGATCGAGGATTTTAACTTTAGAGAGCACATGTGAGACGCCCATGGGGACATGGTCCCAGGAACGTGAGAGATACATAGCGCCATTTGTGCTGAATATGACGCACGTTTGAGGGTGAGCAAAGCGAGGTTTTCGATGGGGAATGGCGATGTGGAGCGTTGCGATGGGAGGACGAGAGAGGACTAGCGTCGCTGCGGGCGATGGTTTACGTTGGAACCGCGGCTTGAAACACGTTACCGTGATCAGATTCTGATGCCAGCTGCAGCGGTGCGGCGCCAAGGTGGAGTTGCCCAAGCCCAAACCCTGCCCAGCCTCGTTCATGTCCGGGGTATATAAGCAACCCTGGTCTTCGCAAGGACGAGGACGAGTAATGCCTGTGCCGGTGCTCGTCAAGACTGGTCATTTAAATAAAGCCAAACAGGGCTCGACCATGTACATGAGCAGCCATCATCATCGCAGGTAAAGCTTGTTCGCCTCGTCCGCCTTTTGTTCCTCATCCGCCATCTCCAACAGCCCAGACACCTGGTGGCACACCGCAATGTCCCCGAACACGTGTCGCGCCTCCACGTCAGACACCGCGGACCATGTCTTGCCCGGCGCCGTCCCGTTCGTTCCGCTCTCCACAGCGCCATGCACCCCCATCGAATGGGACTGGGACGTCGAGTTCGCAGACCGCAAGCTCGAGGCCAAGGCAGGTGCAGCCCTCCACGGCGAACAGCCCTTCCAGATCGACCGACGTGTCCTCCGCGACATTGTCCGCGAAAAGACCCACTGCGACGTCGGGCGCATCGCCTTTCTGAGCTCGGGCAAGTTTATTTCCCCCGCTTCCCCACCCCACTCGCGCTGATGCCCGCGTACCCTTTCAGGCACGTTTCACAAGGTGTGTCGGAGCGTCGGATGCGTCGTCGTCATTAAATAATAATGATGTGCCTTGCGGCTTATCAGGCGTATCTGGTCACCCTCGCTGATACCCGGCAGCTCGTCGCCCGCGTCGCCCGCCGCTTCATGCCCCGCCTCAAGACCCAGTCCGAGGTCGCGACAATGCAATACCTCCGCGAAAAGACCGCCATACCTGTACCCGACGTATATTATTACGACTCCAATCCCCACAACCGCCTCGGCGGGGAATATATTCTCATGTCCAAGGTCTGTCGCACGCACGTCACGCCACTCGCGCTCTCCATGACCTCGATCGCCCGTCTAGGCACCCGGCATTCCCCTCGGCCGAGTGTATCACTCCATGTCCAACGAACAACTCAAGATCTTGTTCAAAAATGTAGCCTCTATCATAATACCCCTGTTTGCGCACCGTTTCTCACATATAGGATCTCTTCATTTCCCTCCTTCCTCCCATTCAGTGACATCGCCCCTGACGTCGTCTGCACCCACCCCGACTGCAACGTATGTACAACCCAAGCACTTTACTCCCACATTGGCAAGTACGCCGACGGCGACCCACTGTTTCGCACGCGTCGCGTCTACCCCGTCGCACGTGGGTCCTATCGTCTCGTGGCCCTTTTTTGGTTCCAGTCGAGGTGACCTAGCCCATCCGTCTGAAATCAATCGGGGTCCTTGGTCCTCGACACGTTCCTATCTCGAGTCCTGCGTGCAGCGCGAGATTGCGGGCGTCAAGCGGGAAAGCGAAGGCAAGTCCGCCCCTCATCGACTACACCTCGACCCAGACGAGATCCGATCCTCTCGACACCACCACCTCGATGCGGTCCCCGACGACGAGAGCGACGACTCTGACGAATGGGACGCCCAAGAGAGCGAAGAGGAATGGGAAGGTCCCGGCGATGCCATGTACAGCGACTACCGCCGCATGCAACGTAGCACCTTTTTGGTAGCGCACATCATGCGCCGTGAGCAAAGCGTGCGCAAGGAGATGGGTCGCTGGATGCGCCTCATGGACCGGCTAGGCGCACACCCGGACAACAACTCGAGCCCGGAAGAGTTTGGGCTCGACTGTCATGATCTCAACCTGGAAAACGTGTTTGTCGACGAGCATGATCACACCAAGATCGTATGTCGTCTCCTTTTTTTCGTAGGACGTCGTGCTCAGCTTTTTGCTCAGACGTGCATCATCGACTGGGAATCGACGACGATGCGGCCGTTGTGGGCGTGTGCCCACCTACCCGCGTTCGTCCAAACGAGCACGTTCACGTCCAAATTCTTTCGCGAAGTCGTCACGTCGATCGCGCTCTCCCGATCGACGTCCAAGACGAGCTTGGCAGCCACCGCCAAGGAGTGGCTACATTACGAGGCGGTGGGCGCACGGCTGCGGCTCGCACACCGGTGTGCCGAATGGGACGGCTGGGAAGAGGGGCTCATGGACAGTATCCTAGGGCCCGAAGAGCACGAGGAAGAATGGTTCAAGGAAGTCGAGGACAAGTCGGCAGTCGAAGGGTCCGAACCGCCGAGCGTGTACGCCCGCGGGAACGGTGATGCGAGCACGTCGGAGCCTTCTTCGGGGGCGCTTCGGGTGGCGGCGTTGAAGAGCCGAAAGCAGGCTGGGCAGTTGCCGTTGAAGAAGGCGCGGGAGAGCGAGCAGACGTTGACGACGGACGGAGATATATGTGGAGGGCGTGGGGGGGAGCTTGGGCGGCGGTTGGAGGCGTGGTTGAGCGGGAATGGTAATGAGCGGCGGAGGAGTGGGGTGGAGGAGACGTGGGCGTAGGCGTGAGTGGATGGTTTCGCTTTCTCCCTTTTTTTTTGCGAATCGAGTGCGCCCCGGCGGGCCGGGAGCCTTGTCAAGAGGATGGTGTGGTCTGATCTCAATCTCTTTTTTTCGTCTCGTAACATATCGTATGATCGGGTCCATCGTTTTCGAGCATTGGTTTCGGGGACCTTGGATAATCATGCTTCTTTGCTTTCGTATGGCATTCCATGTACCATATCATAAATATATTCCCTTTTTTTATTTTATTTGCATGGTTGATATCTATGACATGTGTTTGATGCGTCGTGTGCTGGAATCCCGTCGGACGAGTGAGTTTTTTCTGGTGTGGCGGACGCGTTGATGCGCCGGTGATGGGATCAAGGATCAGGGTGGCCGTGCCGGAGGGTTCTCAGGACGCCGCGTGCTAATAGTACGTACTGTATCTCGAAAGCAACGTCATGCGGGGAAGACCTCGTTACCGCGGCTGCGGAGGTTTGATGATGGGTTCGATCAAGGTGGGCTTGACGTACGGTAACGTCATGCTATGGAACTGTACTGCTGTGTAAGAGCGGGCACGGGAGAGCGTGCGTGGGGACGCACAGTGTGGGGGCGTCTGCGTGCTCGTGTATTGCGAGCGAAGAGGTGAGGAGGTAGAGGTACATGCCAAAAGGAAGGCGC
>JBBPSN010000171.1:18938-30842 GCA_038093615.1 Austroboletus olivaceoglutinosus | reverse complement strand
AGGCATTGGAGGCTTTCAAGTCAAAATGGAAGACACATTGCGATGTAACACATTTTTGCTCTGTATCCGGTGCTCGATTACAGCTGAATCGTAATTGCAGAAGTACACAGAACTTGCATGGGAATCACGCACTGTCGCTGGGAAAATACGAACTACTGCTAAAGGTGACAAAGATTCTTACATGGAATGTGGGGTTATACTAATGCTTTCTGATAGACTTTTGCGGAAGTTTCCTTCAGACGATCGGGAACTCAAACATTCCACTGCTCGATCGGAAGGAAGAAACCGCACGACTTAAAGAAGTGAGATCTTCGTTACTCCATTTATATGCATATTGTGTTCTGAGCCTCCCATTGCATGCGATCTTTTCAGACGTGCGACCTGCAGATAAAGGGTGCACAGAAACTATCACAGGGTTTCAAAATTCTTTGCCAGGATGTGATCACATTTGGTCACGATATCGAAGAGTTCTTCAGCCGACACCAGGTTGTATTGAAAGCTGAGAAGAAAAAAGTCATGCATGAGATGGAAAAGGTGAAGGAAAGGCTGGAAAAGTCAGTGTACACCCTATGCTTCGGCGAAATTAAATCAACTAACATTATACCACCCCTTGGCAGGGCGCAAAAGCTTGTGAGGCCAACGTTTCAACCTAGGGTTAAATCATCGCTAAGAACGCCTTTCAGGCTGACAGTTTGATCCGAATCTCCGATGTTAAAGGGGCCGCAGTCACTAAATGGCTAAACACCCTCGTGGTTTTCTGCCCTTCGCTGTGGTCGGTTCCTGGCGTGGATAAACATACAGTGGATTTCATCGGTAAAATAGCTGGAGCAGCAATTCACGGCTCCGGGTCGCCCAAGCAACAGAGTACGTCATTCCCGACAGTACTGGAGGCTCAACGGGGTTCATTGAAACCCTTCATGAACAGAATTGTTGGATAAGTTCGACAGGATAAAGCACCGCGAAGAAGGGATAGATTATATCAGCCAAGTTTCCTCTGTCATCAAAAGCGACATCGACTTCATACAGGCAGAGCTAGTTGTCTTTGAATATATCTGGGCAACTGTACGTATACAAGCTTCGGAAGTTAGCTCTTTTTTTACGGAATTCATGATGGACTTACTAGGTTTCCTCCGACCTCGTGGAGATCGAGACAATTCTCCAAATAGCGTCACAAACTACACTGAAGGACGTGAGTACATTGTTGACACTACTTTGAAGCGCTACTCACTATGACTTTCAGCGTCTTCTCCAGAAATCGAACGAAATTTCGGCAACCTATAGTAACCTGGTCAATGCCTTGAGAGAGTACGAGACCAAAATCTCCACCGATTGAGCGCTCAGGAAGATAGGCGAGTTTGTTCTATATTACGCATAGAAAAGTTTCTATCAATATGTTTCTGTGTACTAGTACGCTGTTCTCTTGACGAGGCAGCAGGTTGATTGGAATGTAGCGTTTGCCCTACCTGGTGGCTATTTAGTATATTCTGTCAAACGTACCCTGAACTAGTTGGCAGAGAAGTATGGCAGCATTTTACTAAGCGTCACTTCTGACGGCGAGGATACTCGTGGAAGGAATAGCATCGGGATAACTTCCGGATCATAGAGTTGCAATGGCTACGTATTGGTGTAGTGCCACAGGCTGATGTTCAATCGTTCTCCGGCAAGCAGTGGTAGAAGCCTGGTGAGGCATGATCATATTGCGTATAGTAGATGTCACTGGTCACCAATTACATTGCATGGCCATGCATGCTAGAACACCGATTCCTAGTTACCGGTATGCAGACTCACTGGTGACCGGTAAGTGCCAACCAGCGGACCTAAACTTCCAAACATCGTCTTTATGCACGGTGTCTTCCAGACTCCTAGTTGCGCTCGTTCTCCAATTACTAAGCTGATAAACCCACGATTCAGGAAAATATATATATAAGAAACTTAACGGTGTCGTGTTGTCCATCGGCTGAGAATCAGCGGGGAATCGTGGCAGGATTTGACGGCGATTGCCGAAAACAGACTCACTATTTTGGATTCTCCGCTCACTCGCGAATCTCAAAACCGTTCAACGTGGCCCCTCAATGTAAGTTGTATAGGTTACTCTAGCGGTTCTTATTTCAGCTCCGGTGCGTCCTCCACGTTCCAGAACCTTTCTCTACCCTTGTCGATCACCCATGGAAGCGGCCAAGTGTCCGGAAATCATACGTTGGACGTCAGTGTCCGGATGGTTGGGTCTGCCCTAGCAGAGCATTGCTACCTCAGGACAACTATCATTCTAGCAAACGTTGGCCAGTAAGGAAGCCCGTGACGGGGTTTAAGACGTGGTGCGTGTTTTACTTGTTCAATATGGAATGTATTTACATTCCATTTATCAAGGACAGTCGGAGCCACTCCTCCGTCATCATTCAGAACCTATTCGCACGGATTTCCAATCTGATGGTGGCAATTACTAAAATTAAGTATCGTGCATTTCTCGCACCTATCTACAAGGGGCAATACTGAGTTACGCGTAAGTCGACGTTACGTTTTCAATCGGTGGTTTGATCTGACCCGTAGCCCAGCCGACTTTTCGCCGGTACAAATTGTGCACAGTAAATAAATACGCGGCGCGTTCTTTCAGTTCTAGGCCAATTTGGCAATGGCAGCGCTTTGGATCGTCTGAGGGCGGCTAAGTACCTTCATCGTACGGCGATTTTTTTCCAGCCCATTCCACGATGCGGTTTGACTGATTGGGTGCACATAGAAAAATATGTGTTCTGTGTGCAGATACAGCCCTGCATCACTCAGGTAAGTACCATAAGTTTGCGAAGTTCTTGGGAACCGCACTGGGTATGAACAAAGTGAACGGGCCAACATCAATCTGTATACTTGTTACCACAGTTGTCAAAGCCCACTTCAGAAGCAGGTATCTAATCTTTACCTGCATTATCTATTTCTCTCGCCTAACTTCTTGTTTCATCCCTAAACACAGCTGATTCGACCGCTTGCGATCTACGCATGGTCTGAACAGTTCGTCAAGACGTAGGACGTTGATGCGCAGTACATATCCTGCACACCGTAACTGGCATTTGGTGTTCTACCACTGCCACGCAGTGTGACTGGTGACACCTAGTACACAACATGAACATGCCTCACTAGGCCCCAGTACTGCTGCATGAGAGAGGAAAATCCGCACTGTTGTTAAGGGAGAGGGAGATGTTTAGTAAAACGCTGCCGTACTCTGATTCAGGGTATTTTGGCAGATTAAATCGTAGTCAGCTGGGGCAAGCGTTACATTACAATCAGCCTACTGCCTCGTCCAAAGCTCAGCGTATTATACCGCACGAAAACATGTTAATAGAAACCCCGGCTCGATGCATAGCCTACATCAATCCCGCTTATTCGCTCCAGAGCGATCAATCGATGGAGAGTTTTGTCTCGTATTCTCTCAGGGCATGAACCAGGTTACCATAGGTTGTCGAAATTTCTTCCGATTTCTGAAGAAGGCGCTGGAGGTAAAGATATAGTAAATAACACCCCAAAGTAGCGTCAATGATGTACTCACTTCCCTCAATGTAGTTTGTGACGCTATCTGGAGAATCGCCTCGATCTCCACAAGGTCAGATGAAACCTGGGTCTATCATAAGTTCTGTATAAAAGATCGACTTCCGAATGTATACATACAGTCGCCCAGATCTGTTCAAAGACGACTAGCTCCGCCTGTATGAAGTTGATGTCGTTTTTGATGGAAGAGGAAACCTGGCTGATATAATCTATCCCGTCTTCACGGTCCTTTAGACTGTTGTATTGATCCAATGATTCTGCTCATGAAGAAACTCAATGAGCCCCGTCGAGCGTTCAATGGCGGAGTGAGAAATGCGTACTCTGTCGCCTGGCCAACCCAAAAGGGCGAATTGCTGCTCCAGCTATTTCACCGATCAAGTCAACTGTGTTCTTATCTGCGCCAGGAACGGACCGCAGGGCAGGGCAGAAAAGCACGAGAGTGTTCAGCCATTTAGTGACTCCGGGCCCTTTAACATCGGAGATTCGGATCAAACTGTCGGCCTGAAAAGTGTTTTCAGTGATTTGACACCAATTTTAGTGCTGAACTTACGAGTGTTTGTGCCCTGAGGGGTGGCATACCGTCAGGTCAGGTTGGATTTCTTGAAGCACAGGACGTTTACCGACCTTTCCAGCCTTTCCTTCACTTTTTTCATCTCCCGGGTAACTTTGTCCTTCTCTGCTTTCAGCACAAGCTGGTATCGGTTGAAGAACTCTTCGATATCGTGACCAAATTTGGTCACATCCTGGCAAAGGAGTCTGAAACCCTGTGACAGATTCTGTGCTGCCTTTATCTGCAGGTTGCACGTCTGAGAAGATCGGACGCGGTGTCAGAGGCTCAGAGTACAGCATGCGCACAAATGGAGATCTCACTTCTTTAAACTGTGTGGTTTCTTCCTTCCGACTGTCCAGCAGAATGTTTGAGTTCCTGATCGTCTCAAGGAAACTTCCGCAAAAGTCTATCGTAAATGAGTAGACCCCAGCATTCCGTCTAAGAGGCTCCGTCACCTTTAGCGGTAGTTCGTATTGTCCCAGCAACAGTGCGCGAAGCCCATGCAAGTTCTACGTACTTCTGTGGTAAGGTTTCAGCTGTAATCGGGTAATAGATACAGAATAAAAATGTTAATTACTTCGTGATGAGTCTTCCATATCGACTGGAAATCCTCCAAACATTTACGGTCTCCACCTTTTAGAAATTTCTTCTTTCGCCGCGCTATGTTCAAGGCCTGGTCGAGACAATCGGACACGTTCTGGAATGCTTTCTCGACATATTTCTCAGATTGACGAAGACTGATAATCCTATTCTTGGCAAACTGAGGTGCCCCATCAGCTTTTGGGACTTCCATCGTTAGAGTGATACGCCTTGCTCGTCCTGAGGAAGCGGTATGTTATGAGCCCGAGGGTACTTCGATGGCGAGTTTTTCAACGAATATTATGAGTTGTCAGTAGGATTGGATTAACGACGAAATTTTACCGAACGTTGCTATTTAACAGCTGCGAGGACTGGCACCCGAAACGTGCAAGTTTCAAATTCGTCCGCTGGAAAGAAGGATCTCAGATACTCTTGAGCGCTTGATAACGATTGAACTTGATATACAGGGTCGTGACTTGAGGATTTAATATTCAAGGCGAAGCTCAAACCCTGCTGTGCTGCCCACCACTCTGCGGCATATTTAAGACCAGGCGCCCAAGTTGTCTTCTTGTAAGTCATCCTCAGGCCCGTCTCTTATGTTAGCCACTCCATCCATCAGAAGTTCGAAGCAAACCAACACGTTGCCGATCCGCAGGCGATCGAGGTCCTGGATGTTCAGTGTGTGGAAACAGAAGGGCTACATGATAGGGCGTTGTATAATTTTAGAGGTCGGTGCTGCCATCGCATTTCGTGTATGGGACGTTTCGGACGTCGTGTGATAGACAGAGAGGAAAATGCTGTTCGACCGGACGCCTCCGGTTAGTATGGATTTTAGAAATTATGTGCGCCGCGTACACGCTTACTTACAACTGCTTCCATTCCTCCGAACATTTGTTTGATGTTGGATCCAAAGTTCCATCTCTGGGTTACTATAACTTTACACAACTGCCGGAACCTTAGATTCGCTAGATCCGAACAGGTCACCATTCACCGACATCTTTCTCTTCCATCTGAATGTGCACTGAAGACGTTCTTTCCGACTGCATGTCCTTACTTGACCTATGTACATATGCGAGCGGCTTCCCGGTACCCTCCACTTGTTCACCTTAATCAATGCGTTCTAATTATGCCCGCACTTTCCTACCAACATTTATTGTGCTTGTAAACTTGGATCTACATGCATTTCAGACTCGGATACGAACCACTCAACGACCCTTCGCATATAGCGAAATGACCATAAGAATATCTTTTGAAAACTACGGTCGCTCCTCGACACATGTCAAGATCTCGTCCAATTCCGTTTCCATGGAGACCCTTCATTTGCATTTGTTTCGTATGCCCGGAGGGCATATGCTAGGGCACGATAGGCGTTGGAAACTACATCTAGCTCCATCTGGAAAAGCTAAATGCAAAAGTAATTAGTACGTACTTCCCATGGATGGCACGAACGGTATCCTTACGGCCTTCTGCTCAGACGACTCTTGTTCGAGACCCTGCTCAATAGCATCAAGGTCGAAGCTAATCTATGTCCACAACCTCTGTCAACAGAACCGGATTTTAAAGCAACTTTACCCACAAAATGCCAGATTTGTGTGATGTTAGCGATCTTCTCACGTATGAAGTGCAAATCATGGTGGATGGAAATAAGGGTTGCCGTCGTTCTATTGATCGTTCTACCATCTTGGTACTTCATTAGCCCTTCTTGCATCCAAACACGGTCCTCGAATAGCTCTACGTGAGAAGAATGGGTTCAGTAGAGCCAGCGTCAGAAGAGGTAATTATACATACCCACATATTTCTCCCAACGTTCGTCTACCTTGGCAGCATCCCTTCCGGAGAGGGACTATTGCGCACGCATTGAGCATTACAATGTTACGAATGAGTAAGCCCATACCACAGACTTAAGCCATAACAAAGGGCACAGAGTTCCGATTGCAATCACGCCTCCAACAACGAATTTGACACCAAGGGCATTTGCTGTGTCGTGAATAGCCTGAATGATGTTCTCAGTAATTTTACATGTAACGATTTTCAAGCACTTACAAGCATTTTTGCCCTGAGGGAGTCATACAACCATGGTTAATATAAACTTCTTTAAAAAGTAGAATTTCGACCAACTGTGCGAGTCCAGGATTTGTTGTCTCAACCTCATCAAGTAGTTCCCTGGCTGCTGCGTCGTCACGTCGAATGAATGTGCTGATATTGTGCTTGAATCGATCCACAGCTTCGTTAAGCTTATCGAATCGGTGTAATAGTTCCTCTGCGTCATTCATTCTGACTTGCAAATCCTGAGAAGGATTGGTTACCAGGAGCCATTATAGCGAAGTGAGATACAATAGAGGCAAAGATATCTCACTTTTCGATATACTGCGAATTCTCTTTTCTTCTCTTCGATTGAGTAAGTCGGATTCTTGATCACGTCGAGAAGGTTACCAGCAAAGTCTAGCGAATAGCATAAGTAAACTTCCGTACTGATGAAGAGATCATCACCTTTAGCAACAGCTCGTGCACTGCCAGAAATACGACGTGATGTCCAAAGGAGTTCCACGTATAGCTGCAGACCGTCTTTTAGCTGCGACCGCATTATAAACACCAGGAAGAGGTCACGTTATAATAGTCCGACCACCCTAAGCCCATCTGTCTATCAGCGCTAGGAAATTGAGGTCGAGTATCATTGGAGGGCGATTGAGGTCGAGTCTGCCTATCAGCGGGGGTCAGTTGAGGTCGAGTCTCTTTCCTCAACACTATTCTGGGGCTCGACACCGAGAGAGATGAAGAGATCTCCCTGAAACCTATCTCGACGGATCGCGTAGCACTTTCCAGTTTCTTCATTTCTCCCTGGAGCAATTTTGGTACGTCAGAGTCCAGAGTCACTTGGATGCCATCCAATGATATATTGTCAGCGCCTGAAGCAATGGAGTCTGATGACTCCCTGGTCAAATGATTGGTGATACGTGGAAGCGACATGGGATCACTGTGAGACGGGTAAGGCTGCGGGAGACTGAGAACTTGCTGAAGCGGCTTACTATTTAGCCGGAATCAAGTTGTGGGCTCCCAAATCCATTCAAGCTGTGGAGACATGATTTGGGGTTGTGACTTGATCAGGAAGGTCATGTTAGGATTCGCGGCGAGGAACCCAAAACAATCCGGATCGATCACATGTCACTGCCTCGACGCAAAACACGGGGTCACTGAGGCATGTCGACGGGTGTTATCGTGCATGCAGTCAGGCGAATGGATGGAATGGAACTTGAAAACGTGTGAAGTTCAAAGAAATGTGATGGAAGGCGTCCTTCCATGGTGCGACTGAGGCGAGGCCCTTCGGAGGCAGTACCGCCTCGCATGTTGTGTCATGCAGGCAACTCCGAACTACAAGTTGAACAATAGTCAGAACCATGGCAAAAGCGTGAGCGTTCATACTTACATATCGTAGTACCAGCAGCGAAACTATGATACACTCACTCATCTATTTGGTCCGTTTGAAAATCTTGTTCAAAAACGCCATAAACACCTCCCGCCTCAACACCCTCCCTTCGTGGTTACCCTCTGGTTCAGGAACAGCCGCAATCAACTCCTCGATCTTCACCTTGACACCTTCTTCATACATGCTATACAACTCCCTCAGCCCGAGAGCGTCGTACACCTCCTTAACCTTCGCCTCCATTTCCGAATCCTTGCGCCCATAATTCGCGTCCAATACCGCCCGCTGTTCCGGCATTGCTAGAGACAAGGCGACGTTGATACACCACGAACATTTGTTGTCAACAATGTCCGTCCCGATCTTGCCAATCTGTTCCGGAGTGCCCGCATAGTCCAAAAAGTCATCCTGAATCTGGAAATACTCGCCCAGCGGGAGCAAGATTGACTGCGCGACAGTGTACGGCTCTATATGCTGCCCGTCGACCTCATATGATTCTGGGACGCCACAGAACCGCATGGCAAGGGCGACCGAGAGATAAAAGCTATAGTACGCCGTCTTGTATCGTGCGATGAACGCGTGTCTGCGACCAACACGAACAAGGTCACCTTCACGTCGAGAATAGAATATTCAATCAAAAACCCACTTTTCGAACGAGAATATATTCAAATCAACGCGATCCTCGGGGGCAGTGAGTAAATCGACCAACTGGCCCATTGCCGTCTGTAGTGTGGTCTACACATTCGTGTCTGGCGCGTCAGCATTAAATCGCAACCATGTGCACCAACGCAACGTACGTCATGAAACAGTTCCAGTACATGCACGTAGTATGGCTCGTTTCGGAGGTATTTTTTGAGTAAATGGTAGATAGCGCCTTCGAGCATGGCCGAATCGTTGATCGCAATGAGGCCTACCCCGTCGACGCGATACCAACAAGGTTGTCCGCGGCGCGTGAAAGAGTGGTCCATTATGTCATCTGCAACGAGGAAAAAGGCTTGTAGCTGACGGAGGCACGGAGGAGAGGATTAAGATGAGAGTGAACGCAGGAGATAACGAGACGCACCAGCTCGATACACCATCCCAACGATGCCGTCTTGAAATACTCGTCCTCCGTCAATGGCCGCCCTTTCAAAATCTCGACCGAATCCACGACACTCATCCCGCGGTTGTATTTTCCGCCTGGTACGTTGAACTCGAGATTCTGTTTGGGAAAGAGGCAAGATGAGGAAAGGAAAAGCGACGTCGATACTCGAACAGGACGTACGCGACGGTACCACTGGACAGCTTCGACCGGCATATTCTCCGCCTTCATGTAGTCGACGAGGTCATTTCTTAATTGTGCGAACACGTCCTCAAACCGTTGACGCTTTTGCTGCTTGAGATCTGGCACGGCATTGGTATCGTTGGGGAAGATGTTTTCAGGAGTCCATAATGGGGACAAGTCACCGGCAACAATGGCTTGTTCGATGAGGGGGTTTGAATATTGAATGGGATGTTCCGCGTTTGGGTCTGTTCAGGCTGTGAGTCAGGATGAGGCAGTGGCGACTCTGGTGGCACGCACTACTGTCTATTTGGGTCCCTGTCTCTCCGAGTTCCTTAGACTGCTCTGTGAACGCAGAGACAGCGGACACGAGTACTATGGTAAAGAGCGTGGAGTGACAAGTGAAAAGGGACAAGACACGCATTTTCAGAGGGGAACCGAATAAGAATTTCCCTGTCCAGGCTATTTACATATCAGCCTCGGGCAAGCTTTCCGAATTAGATGCTTATCTCGAAAACTGAAGTACTGACCACCGGCACGTACACATACATCTACATAATTACACTGTGGACTTTGCTTGCCTGGTAGCCCCCGCTGAGGCTCGATTGATTGAATTTCGTCGAAGTCCTCACGACGGACTCACCAGTTCATCAATCTCTCATGAAAGTTAAGTAACCCTAGTACATTTTTCAAGCTGACTGTAATCGCTCCGCTGGACACCGGCGAACGAGCCCACATCTGGATTCTTGGTTGACTTTCGTGACAGTCCGAACAACACTGGCCACAGTTTTTGTAGTTGGACATTCGAGTACATTACTCACCCGTATTTCTGTCCAATGTTTTTAGCTTTTTCTCAGTCTACACCCGCTCAGGAATTCGGTCGCCTATTCGAAGAAAAATGAGAGATTGATAACAGCGGGGGCAACACGTCGAAGAGGCTCACCTTGCTCCTTCTCAAGTAGCAGCTTGTTCCCGCTTCTCTATGAAGTCGTCTACCTCGTTAATGTTGTCCACAAGGAACTCAACAGTGCCGGAGGTCGCGGAAGAAGGGAAACCAAGAGACAATGTTGAATGGACGGCACAACAAACGACGTACGCTGCGAGACCCAACGAGCCGTAGCACAATCGCTAGCTTGACAGGGGGCACCAAGCGAATCAGAATGATACAGGTTCGTTCGCTGGCACCATCGCAGACGCTCCATTGGTGATCCATAAAGCCCTCACATGAGCTGCGTCGACAAGGACATGTGATATGATCACCTACTGTAGAAGTATCGGCAAACTCATTGAACTTCCCTCGAAGACAAACGGGTCGAAACCGAATCGGACGGAAATGCACAAGTGCCAGAGGCTCCTTTGTGGCAATTCGACACCATAGTACAGCCCCATGAAATAGTTCGCCAGTGAGAGTGGCGTTCCTGTAGGGAAAAGTGTATCAGGACGGTAACAACAGAGTTGACGATTTCAAGGATTTGCACACTAGGAAAAGATTGCAGAATGTCTTGATCTCTTCTGGCAATAAATGCCTAGCGTGTGGTGCAATGTAGTCGTACATACAAGGTTAATTCGATACGCAAGAAATGGACCACTTCTATCGGCGAGGAAGGTTCGGATTTGGTACCAGCACTGCGGAGTTTGAACAAGAACTCTGGTCTACAATGTTAGTATCCACTGCAAGACTGCTTTTCACGCTGCCGTTGGGATTATACGACTCGCTCCTCAAATGCTCCAGTGGTTTTTACCGTCCAAAACACCGAGTCTTTTCCCGCTTCTGATTCCCGCTTCTTGCCATCTCGCCAGCTCCTGAACGACGCAAAGGCAATGAAATCTTGCCAATCATACCAAACGAAATATACATCTCCATATTCGAATTCATTGCCCCACCTACCGGCCGTCTATCACCAGACCAAATGATGACGTCGATCCATCTGCTCTTCGCGAACCTCTTGCCACCCCATATATTCGAGTTTGTCGACTTCGTCGGTTCCGTCTTTCGTGACGACACGCTCAGTCCTTTGCTCTCCAAGGACGTCACATGTACGTCGCCCGCGAATTCGCTATTCAACCAAGTTCCTGCAAAGCAACCTCACGTAATTTCCCTCGCCAAGTGCGTGAGAGTATGTCGTTTCTTCGACTGGCACTACGATGAGCCTGGGTATTGGGCAGTACAGCTATCTCTTGTCGGCATGACCAATATTCGCCAGCTTACGTTAGGCGGTTGCGACGTTGACGCAGAACATTGGCAAGCGATTGCGTCCCTCGAATTGCTCCAGGAGCTACATTTTCGGTTTTGCAATTTCCTGAATGGCCCTGCGGACGTTGAGCCAGAAAAGGGAGTCAAGATCAAGGTGTCTTTTCTGGAAGTGATCGAATGCGATAATAATCGTCAACTGATCGCGGCTATAGACCCCATGTCCTTGCGCACTCTCGATGCAAATTTTGTGTTTGTCTATCACACGGCTTGGCTCTCCCAGTCTGCTGTGACAGAATTCCGCTGTCACGAGTTGTCTGATCTCGCTGACGTGGCCATCACCGTCACACGAGCACCCCGACTTGTCGAAA
>JBBPSN010000168.1:16003-27409 GCA_038093615.1 Austroboletus olivaceoglutinosus | reverse complement strand
TAAGGTGGAGCCCGAACAAGTTGCATGGAAAAAAAGACAGCGCCAGCGAGAGTTGAACGCGGCGCTACTACTGCAGGCAAAAATAAAGTATATTTAGACGGGCTCCGCCGAGCTCAGCTGCTGTGTTGGATGACTACAGCGTGACTACCTAATCCAGAAATGGGACGTAGGCGTAGGCGTGGGCGGAGGCATAGGCGGCTACTCTGAGCCACCCTAATGTCAATGATCAATGTCATCGTCTGATAGCAGGTATAACAAATGGTGGCACATCCATCTTACATACGCATCGACAAGTACATAAGCTACCCTCCTCGTAGGTACATAGGGGGCAGCAAGGGAAAAAGAAAGAGATAGTATCTAATCAACTCGCTTTCTGATCATGACCCGAGCGAGGGGGTTGGCCGAGTTGTAACTACCGAAAACCATATTTCCTGGTCGCGTAGAGTTTTCCTTCAGCTTCGCATCGTAAGTGATGATAAAGTGCGCAAACATAGTCACGAGTTCGTCCCCAGCAAAGAACCGACCGGGGCTATAAAAATATGACATGTACATGAGCTCACGATCACGACCACGCGGCCATGTATGAGCGACTTACCACGCGTGCCTTCCGTGTCCAAACGGCAGGTAATCAAAGTTCGTTGCTGAAAACATGTATTTCGTGCCGGCGGTAGCATCGTCATTCGAGCGCATATTTGCGAACCGGAAAGGATCGAATACTTGCGGGTTTTCGAAATTTCCTTCATCAGATTGCATACATTGAGTGGCCATCATCATGTATGCCCCTTTTGGTACCATGGTTCCATCGGAGAACGTTAGGTCCTTCAGGGCGACTCGCACCATGTTCCCTGGGTAAAAGGGAAACGATGAGGTTCTCTGCACGAAATGCTCAGATTATATTTACCGAAAACGATGCCATTCATGCGCTGGCTCTCTTTAATGAAGCTGTCCACCTTGTGCATCTTGGTGATCGAACTCTTCGACCACCCCTCCTCGCGAAGGATGGTCTCGACTTCCTCGCGAAGGATAGGGACATATTGAGGGTAGGCCGCCAAGTTATAAAGCGATTGAGTCCATGCCTGAGAAAAAAAATCACAATGGAGCCTCATCTCGATATTCATGTCCAACTTACGTTCGAGGATGTCTAGAATACACAGATCCGAGTCAGCACACAGATACCCGGACACTCGACAACGACGTACATGAAGAGCTGCAAAATTCACAGACAGAACACGCTGAGCTAAAATTTCTGGAGTGTGTTTGGATGATTCCGTGCCCGCCAATAGCCAAGTCAAAAAATCGTTCTACGAAACGGGGAGTTGAATCTGATATACCACAATGACACAAACCACTTACTGGATGGTTTGCCCAAGATCTACCATTCTCTTCATAAAGCCTCAATCGCTCTTCAACTATCGGGGTAAGAAGATGTATGGCACGCTTCTTGATCTGATGAACATCCGTGAAAAGCCGTACCACGAGCCTGATATAAAGAAGTTAGGGCCCAGTAAGAACCGACAGCAACCGTGGCTCACGATGCTATAGACCTCGGGACTAAGCTGACGAGAAGCCCGCCTTTGGCGACATCTAAAGTGAACCGCATATTGATATCTAACCACTCGGGATGGCGGCCTAGGACACACCGTGTAAGACAAGTTAAAATCAAAGCAAGATAAAAACGTACATAAAGGGAGGCCAACAAATACGCGATTGCTGGCCCTGGTGATGACCTCCAGTGCGAGATGATGCGCAGGAACGCTTTTCCACTCTGCTTATTTCTTGAGAAAGTCACCGAAATTGGCGGTCAATTCGACTGACCATGTCCCTTAAGGTTCAATATTTCACCAAAAGCCGTGAGAATCTCGTTGCAGAATTCAGGATACAATTCCAAAAGATTTTTATTGAGGCCCATGCGAAGAAGCCGAATGTGCCACGGATGGAAGAAAACATCATAACCTATCGTGTGCTCCGCTCTCACCGTCTGAAATACCCGTTTGTCAGAGCGGATCCTTTGGAATGGCAAGAACATATATAATACCTCGTTTGCACCAAGCAGGAAACTCAATTCGTCATCGCGGAACTTGCTGAAATCCTCTACATGATTGCGACCGCTGACGATAACAATCCATTGATAGAACGTAGCCACCTTGAACGGCCTGCCTTTGTACTACGTGGTGTCAATCATTAGCATAACAAAAATACTTGAACGACAAATTAGGAACGAACGTTTCTGTAACCTTCTCGTATGACATCGTGCGCATTGAACACATAGGCGATGCCAGACCACCACGATCCTAGCCAAGTGCTTGATCCAACGGTTGGAATGTTATCCATCTGGTACACCTGTGAGACGAAATAGGCACTTGACATCTCTCACTCTTACCTGGGAGCCCTTACTGGACTGAAAAATTAAATTTAAAATCACCGTCACAGCGACTAGACCAATCGCGAAATAAAGAGCATCCGAGTTGGCACCTGTTTCTAGGATTCGTAGTGCCATCGTAGTAGGAGGAAATGAACCAGGTCACTAGCGACTGGCCTGTGGTATAGCAGGACTTGGGTCAGCATCGTCGATTTTATACATACCATTGTTCGGCTCCCCAAGAAAATTGATCCGCATGGGTCGTGAGGGATTTGGCGGTATTTAGTGTGGTCGGCTGGCAGAGACATTGCCGAATTTATTCAATAAATCATTGGCGAATTATGGATCAATCGATCATTGTTTACTTTGGGATGGTGCCATAATGGATGCGGTTCAAGTGCGACGCGAACACCGTCGCAAATTGTGGATGATGGTGTTTGTAAGGTTCCGTGAGTTAGCATTCCTGGCAAGAATCGTGCCTATGTATGCCGTCAACATCCGGGATTCGAATCTGGCTCAGACTCACTCGAAATGACACCGGAACGATGCAAGAAAATCGGATGAAATCAGCGAATCCATCGCGAAGCCAACCTGTCCCGCGCATCCAGACTCGTATGTTACACTTTTTGGATCCTGTCGTGCCGCTGTGGCAGTACACGTCCAAATGAGGCTTTCGGCTAGCGGACATTCGACGGACTTTGATAACGAATATTTATAATTGGTTAAGGAACACTACACTTATATCAGGCAATGTATCGTTACTGTAAAAAGATCCATCAAATGTCCGCTAGCCGAAAGCCTCATTTGGGCGTGTATCATGCATGTAGCCAAACCGAGCAGCAACGTGTTCCCATCGCCCTCAATCTCTGCACCAGGAACTGGTGCAACCGTCCAGCAGACGCAGGTCTATCTCCGGGGGTGACTGTCCGCGGATACTCCTGATAACGCTGTCGTCTCTCTGCCCGCCTTCAGTCGGCGACCCGTCATCGCTGCGATTGTCGCTCGATTTGCCCAGCACCATGGGGTATAAGTGCTGCCTTCTGCTGGAACACCTGTGGTTTGCATTGTCAACCTGAGACAAAATTCAAGTTGGAGCGAAATAGATCGCTCAGATATTTATCGGCACTTTGGATCATTCCGCCTTGCCGAGGGCCCAAACTTTCTGACCGCGGAAACCTATGGAAACAAAACATCATTGGTACCTGCAATCAGGCCCGACCATAGCAGTACCTTACATCCATTATAACACTCGTATGGGACACCAAGGCAGAGGTCAACGAGCAAGAAATGAATTTAATAAGAGGGCGTACAAACATCAGCTCAGATATATATATACCGCACAGGCAAGAGACTTTCCGTCTCGAAAACCAGTGCATCGTTAGCCACATACAAATGCCGGGACTAAATTCGAATGGAACGCATCGCTTGAAAACGATGACGTCCAGTTAATCTGTACGCCGTGACCCCTTGCTGGGAACGAGTGCCCAGAGAACCGTCATGAACACCATCATTGCTACTAACCTGTACTCAAGGTATAATAAGGTCGGACCAACACGTCTATCTCACTCACAGAGGCTGCAGAGCACGGATTCCAGCCTTGGCCGCAATAGCACCTGTCATGAAGGGCAGCAATGCTGATCCTGCTTGACCGAAACCAGCGATCCATCCAATAGAACCTGATGCACGTGAGTGCACACATCTAAAGTAGATGGGAATGTTACCAGTCAGCAGCCACGCTGGCAACACCCGCCCAGCGTGATTCATTGTAATCGGATACATCGGTCCGAGTAGCAAACCAATGATTGAAATAGATACGGCGTCGCCGATCAGTGAAGGAATGAACCATACCACCAACTCTAGCCCTATCGCAAGAAGCGCATAGATGAACAGCACCCTCCGTTCTCCAACCTGAAAGGGTCGAGGTATAACAACGTAGGACGAGACGCACACAGGACATACCACTCGGTTGAGCCACAACAATACAACCCGGCCTGCCATCAGACCTGTCGAAGTTCAGGTATGGACGAGACCAAGAAATCTTTTCTAGATTCATACCTCCAAAAAATCCAGAGGATATATACCCAGATGATGGCCCACCGCCACGAACATCAATAATGTACGTCACGATCCAGCCTATAATTTGACAATGATAGTGTGTCCGGCACTGCACATAAGAGAACATACCTCCGAGAGTAACCTCGACACCAACGTAGACGAGAATGAAAATTGCAAGGAGGTGGACATCCTTCAATCCGAGTATCTGTCTAAAGTGGCTATTTTCACTCTCGCTCTGCTCCCCTGCTGGCTGTCCAATCTGAGCCAAGCATTCTGCGAGCGGTGTGAGCGATAAACACAATCACAACTGAGTCGTGGTGGGAACATACCATTCTGGCTCTTTAAGCGAAACACCGCGATCAAGAAGACAGTGTTTATCAAGGCGACACCCAAAGAGACGAGGTAATGAAAGGACCAGTGCGGGAGTTGAGCAAACTGCGTAGCCACGAGCGGAGAGGACAGCGCGCCAGCGCCTTGAACGCGGAGCACGTGAGAAGCAGGTTCGAACGTAACGACATGCCATACCGTAAGCCTGCGCCTGTTTAACCGTGCTCAATGGACTGAAAGCACAGAACGTACTGCATGCAAGATTCCCATCTTAGCTTCTGCATTGTCTTTGAGGCTAGCTACGAAACCGTTCGCCTGGGCATCCTAGAAGTGGAATCTAGCAACAAGGAAATGCGTGCCAACAGGAACAAAACAGTACCTGCAATGCCATGCCAATGCCATTGATGGCATAGCCGAGCACAAAGACTGGAAAAGGCAAAGCAGCGCATTCGATGGTGTACCCAACGACCTGGAGTACAGATCCTGAAAGAAGCAAAAACGTAAGTTTTTCGTGTTTCGTTGCCGCCACGCTTCTCATGTCTCGTACCAAAAACAATGACCTGTCGTGGGTGTCAACAGTGGGAGGCACCGTCACCGAAACCCTGGCACGTTCAATAGAACCCTCGAGACCGACCTTGCCAAACCCATATCGATCGTTCAGCACGACATTCGAGAACGCCCCTGTCAAGAATCCCTGTGCATGATGCCGTCAACATGACTCATCCGGCCCGAAAGTCGAAACGACACCCACGGTGCAAGCAAACACGAAAATCAGCGATACCACCGCAAAGTTGACCTATCCCACGTATCCCGTCAACATCCAAATACGTCTTTGACGGTCTTCGCATGTGTTGTTTACAGGATACTCACATGATATACTCTTTGAATCCGTGGTAAGAGCGGTCCTGTCGTGCCGTCATTCCAACCAGCGAGGTAGAGCGTCCAGCAAAGAGTCAAAAACTGGACGCGGGCACGAAAGCGCTGTGCACTGGTTTGAACCAAAGCGTTGTCAGGAGCATCCGTGGTCGGTTTTAGTTGTGTGCCATGGGCATCACCCACGGAGTCAGACTTGCGCGCAAAGTCAGATAGTTCGACGCCACCGCTGCGATCGTCGCTCGATCTGCCCAACGTCATGGGGTGTCGTGGATTAGCGCCGCCTTCTGCAGAAACGCCTGTGGTCTCCATGCGTCGAAATCCAAGTTGCGGCGAGTTCTGGATTACTCAGAAGGACCCCCATCGAATCTACAGTGATATTTATATGCACTTAAACTTCGGATTCGGGTCCGAGGCCTTGATAAGGAGTAATGATGTTTGAGACAATCAGTAAGTGGCGAATTTTTGAAGAGACGTCAGTTCCAAGTTTCTCTAACCGCAGAAATTGAATCTCAGGCTACGGAAACAGTATCATTGGTTTGCACAGCTCCAATTGGACGGATGGTCCGAGCGCCCGACCTGCTCAAGCAACCATAGCCACGCTCCCGTTCTGATAATTGCCGGTAAGAATATATGTAGTCTAGGTCTGTTATTCACCTCTTCGCAACTTCGACATACTTGATGCTACACGACACGATTGAAACTCAAAGTACTCACCGCTCACCCCAAATCAGGCACAGACTGGGGGCATTCAGGAACGCGTTTCAACCTGTTGCCATCGAGGATACCCCTCGGAATCGTTACGGTAATTTTTTCATATAAGTTGTTTTCATTAACCTCAGGGGTATAGGGTCCTCCCAAATGGGAAAGTCGCCCATGGCGGTGCTTTGAGGTATCATTGCATGGCGAGAGACCGATAACGACAGCAACGATACCGATGTTTTCAGGGATCGACTGAGCTTCGAAAACGTGCAAGAAATGCGTCATGACGGTACGTTTTTATATCTCTGCCTGTACTTGAACTGGATCTGGCTTCCGGCGGTCATAGTGCTTGCACTTCCAAGGGGTGGGGAGCCAGAATTATAAGCCAGAAAAGAGCCGGTCAAGAATGCAAACGAGAGTGCTGCATTGAAGAAACGCACGATCGTCTGCCATATTCTAACCCGCCAGACCCAGACCGAGTATTTGAATAGCTGCCGATCGTCAACGAATGGTTGCACCAAGGAGGTGCTGCAGAAGAGAGCTTGCCTATCAACCATCGTTCTGGATCCTGTCGTTCTTCTCCCCTGGGCCGTGCAACACGACTGCTTTCGTCATCCCCGGTAGGAACCGCATCATCTTTCATGTCTTCTTCTATTCTGAACGCGCTGAATCGCGGTTGTAGGTCTCCGAGAAACACAAGCGACCTCCCATTGGCGTCCGAAAATAGGCTTATCAGGAAAACGCTGAGCACAGCTACACGACGCCATGGTGCGATGTTCGAACCAAGGTGCTATTCGGCGGAGAGATGTTCATCCGCAGCTGGTATGCACGATGACGGGCAGCCTGGTTACACAAGAGACGCAGTATCCGTCACATCCACGTGCAGGGACTTGATCCTTGCGTTGCTCGCACCCTTCACACCTGAGATTATAGACTAAATAATGAAAGCTCAAAGATAGTGTACCGCCCGAACCAGTCTCCTTTGTATACAGTCCGATCCTTCCAGTCGGCTCCCAAATGACCCATGCTTCTCTTGACCTACACTCGATGATGTCCGCCATCCACTTATCAGGACACAAATAAACGCGGGCATTTCACGTCGCATATATGTGCACACCATTTTCGAGGCATGTCCTGAACGACTTGGGCCATCTTCAATCCATGCGCCGCGAAGCCTTGCTGGGCACGAGGGCCCAGATGATCGTCATAAACACCATCATCGATACCAACCTGCTCAGTGATCAGAAGGGCAAACTGCCGAGTCACAAACAGATAAAGGTTGCATGCTCACAAAGGTTGCAGCGCACGAATGCCCACCTTGGACGCAATCGCGCCCGTCATGAATGGCAACAGTGCTGACCCAGCTTGGCCGAAACCAGCGATCCATCCGATAGAACCTGATACATGTGAGTGCCCGTCTTTAGAGGTAGATGGGGACATTACCAGTCAGTAACCAGGGTGGCAACACCCGTCCAGCGTGGTTCATCGTAATCGGATACATCGGTCCGAGTAGCAAACCAATAATCGAAATGGACACAGCGTTACCGATCAGTGATGGAACGAGCCATACAACCAGCTCTAATCCAATCGCAAGAAGAGCATAAATGAACAGGACCCTCCGTTCTCCCACCTGAAAGGGTTGAAGTATAACGACGTACGATAACATGTACACAGGACATACCTTTCGGTTGAGCCACAACAATACAACCCGGCCTGTCATCAGACCTGTAGAGGTTCAGATATAGATAAGACAGATAAATAAATGCGACACACCTCCAAAAAATCCAGACGATATATATCCAGATGATGGTCCACCGCCACGAACGTCGATGATATACGTCGCAATCCAGCCTATAATTTTGACAATGGTCCCACGTCCCGCACCACACAAAGGAGACATACCTCCGAGGGTAACCTCGACGCCAACGTAGACCAGAATAAAAAATGCAAGGAGGTGAACGTCCTTTAGTCCGAGTATCTGTCTAAAGTGGCTGTTTTCACTCTCGCTCCGCTCCCCCGCAGGTTGTCCAATTTGAGCCAAGCATTCTGGAAACGATGTGAGCGATAAACACAAGTACAAGCGAAACGTAGCAGGGACACACCGTCTTGACTCTTAAAGCGAAATACTGCGGTCAAGAGGGCGGTGTTTAATACGGCAAGGCCAAGGCAGACAAGGTAATGGAACGACCAGTGCGGAAGCTGGGCAAACTGGGTGGCAACAAGCGGAGACAAGAATGCGCCAGCGCCTTTGAACGTTCAACACGTCAGCAGAGCACCCCCTCTCGAACGCAACACAAGACAACGCATACCGTAAGCCTGCGCTCGTTTAATGAGGGACGAAGGTGAACAAAAGTGTAAACGAAACATACCGCGTGCAAAAGACCCATTTTGGCCTCTGCATTTTCCTTGAGACTAGCGACGAAACCGTTTGCCTGGGCGTCCTAGGAAACGTGGTCTAAGCGACAAGGGACTCCCCGTCCATCCCGAGCAAATACCTGTAACGCCCCGCCCAAACCATTGATCGTACACGCGAGCACGAAGACTGGGAAAGGTAATGCAGAAGCTACGAGGACGTATGCAATCATCTGCAGCACAGATCCTAAAAAAACCAATCAAAGGAATTCATTCATTCCCGCAAAAGAGTCAACGTACCGAAAACGACAATCTATCGTGCCTGTCAGTAACACCGAAACGGTATTCAATAACGAAAAATACCTTTCCAAATCCATATCGATGGTTCAACACCACGTTCGAGAACGCCCCCACCGAAAAGCCCTGCGATTCCCACAGCGCACGTCACTGATCAGCAATGTGTCCACGGTCAAAAGTTGAAGAAACGGCCCACGATACAACTAAAGACGAACAGCAGCGAGACCACCGCAAAGTTGATCTGTCGACGGACGTCATGTCCACGTGTACGACGTCGTCGACGGCTGAACACGTACGTGATACACTTTTTGGATACGTGGCAACAACGGGCCGGTCGACCCGTCGTTCCAACCAGCGAGGAACAGCGTCCAGCATAGCGTCGCAAATTGGATGCGAGCATGGAGGCGCTGAGCCTTGTTCTTCACCGGGGTGTCTGCGGTCGTAGCTGTAGTAGTGACTGCTTCTGTCAGAGTAGAGGATTTTAGCTTGTGTGCATTCGAGTCCGAAAGCGGCGGTGAATGCGAAAGAGCGTCGAGTTCGATGTCATCGCTCGATCGCTGAGCGGGTGGGTGTCGCACGTTGGGGCCAGATTCTGCTGAAGGAATGGAGGGCTGCATCATGATAACAGTCGCTAAACTTGAGTTTCAAAGGCATCTCGTCCCAAGATATTTGTATTCGCATACAGGGTTGCGTCAGTAAAGACCCACCAAATCATCCATGGATTATCCGAGGTTACACCGATATTTGGCCGGTAACATGAAACAGCCCCTAATCAGCTGATCACGAGAAACCTAACCAACGACAGTTTACCTCAACTTCACGTAGTTTGCCCCGGTTGGCTAACCCTCATGGTTTTCTCGTCATGCAGGTGAGCAATCCTTCACACGTCTGTCAGCGGGCCACTTTGCTTTACGTATGACTTGACAGCCTCCACGCCGCGAACCCTTGATGGGCACACCGGCGTGAGTAGGACACCGGCGTTTGGCTTCATACCTTTTCTCCGTCTCCATTTCGGTTATCAACGCAGTTCCGACGGGAAAAGAACGTCGACAAACGGAATTTTCATCGTTAGGATCGAGGCAAGACCCGTTGACCAACAATACGACATCCGAGCATGAATGTGATCAAGAAACCAGACATACCTCCGAGCGTTATTTCGATGCTAACATAGACAAGAACGCACGATCCAGCCAATATGTAGTAGAGAGAGCCTACAGAGGTGCCAGGTGCCCTACGATCGATGCTCGTGTGGTAGACATGATGGGTGCATGGCAATGACTCTGAGCTGGTTGATCCGTCGGAGTCGTTCCAACCGGACTCGGAGATTCAGAGCAACTTGCGTCCAGCAAAGCGTCGGGATGTGCAGTAGTAGCGCGACACCTTGCTTCGGACAGAGAGTTGGTACACATCCCAAATCCCCTCCCCCCACCCAAAAAAAGACTTGAATCAAATTGGAAGAACTTACATAAAGAGCGGTGACGATGAGTACGAAAAATGTGACCCAGGACCACGCGCACCTAGCCATCACACCTCCAGCCCATGCTCACTCACGAAAACCTGCAAGCTCATCGCCGGCTTTCTCAAGGTGGCTACGCGCAGATCCCAAGTGTCCAACGACTCGCCAAAGCTTGTACTGCCGACTCCATTGCATTGAAAGGCATCTTTACGGACCGTCGACAGTCATCCGACAATGAGGCATGACACTCGAGTTCGGCCACGCGTAAGGAAAAGAACAAAAAAAAAAGAAAATTAAAACGTCTACATCCCCCTCCTCAGTCTCCATATCTAAAATCTACACATGCCCCTTCAATAATTGTTGGCCCCGTTAACCTTGTCTTTGAGCTGATTGATAAACTGCTGATAACTCGGCAACACGTCTGCACGGTCTTGCACCAGACAACTGAGCGCCCAGAGCCGCAATGGTGGCTCCCCGTCCTCTTTGACGATGTACAGGTGCGGATAGTACACGCCCCGGCGCACCTCCCGCGTTTTTTGCACGATGGCATTGACCCGTTGCGAGAATGGATTATCGAGGATCGGAAGCGTCGTCTGAAAAAGAAACAGATCAATCAGCATACCAAATCTGGGTCGACGAGGATTCGATCGTCACCTTGCCACCACGCAACACTTCATAGTTGGGAAGATCAAACACGTCCAGGATGAGCTGCGGCACCGCATCGCGACCGACCCACAAGAAGAGCGTCTGGCCATCCTCGATGAGGAAAAGCCCGTGTCGTTCGAGGCGTTCCGACGTCAACGGCAATGGTGTTGGCATAATGATACCGTTCTCCCCCACAGTGCCCGCCTATAGTCAAGTCAATATCAGCCACGAGGAAATGCCCACCGCACGCACCTCAGGAGGCATGTTATGTAGCGAATAAAACGCGGGGTGGATGTAGGAAACGAGCGTTTGCGAGGGCAGCGACGTCAGCAGGGCTTGT
>JBBPSN010000166.1:0-32432 GCA_038093615.1 Austroboletus olivaceoglutinosus | reverse complement strand
ACTGCCCTTGGCGTCCGTTTTTTTCCTAGATTATTAAGGCGGCTTGTTTCCCTGCATCGTGTTGGATATTGATATCCCAAGGTACCTAGGTCCCGTCCTCACCCGACGAGGTCGGGCTCTTTGACCAACGATGACGTCATGCTCTAAAGAAGACCGCATCACCCGATGATACCGCAGAGCAGACGTCCATATGGCATCGAACGAGATCTCGATGCGATGCCTTGGTCCGTCGTCTTTGGTCTATCGTTGCTTGTTTGGAAAGTGCCTTCGCCTCGTCAGACGGACATGGACCTCGTTAAAATTAGTTTGGATCGCGATCATGACGGGTCGTTGAATTTTGACCGTCGACTGACATGATTGTGCACCGGGGTCATGAGCTTGGACCTCCCCGAGTGTGCCGACGATCCCCTGAATTGCTTCCCACTCGCCAGCGTTTTGATCGGCGCCGCGGGTTTGCCCGTTATGTACTCCCCGCAAACTCACAGGTAATAGTATGCATCCTATCGTTCTCACATCACGGGTCCCCATAACCCCTCACAGCATCTCCATTACAATGGATGACCCCAAAACGATGCCAGACCCTTTCCCACCTAATTCAAACGGAATACACAATACCCCATTACGTCGTTTTGCCGTCCTAGCTGCCATCAAAGCTCTCGGACGCTTTCGTCCCCAACATGCCAATGTCCTATTTCTCACAAAAAACATCTGTGTCAAGTGCGGCTCTCTAATCCAAATATCCGAAGCCCTATAACCTACAATTCATCGCTACGCACACCTCCGTTCCGGTCCCAAGGGTTCACTGTGCATTTATCCATAAGGGGTGCACATACATTGTCATGGAGCGAATCCACGGAGACACTCTCGCCAAGGGGTGGTTTGCAAGATCAGCGGATTCAAAGGAAAGGATCTTTACGCAGCTGCGCGATATGGTGAACGCAACCAGGGCACTTCCTCCACCTGGGCCAGGCATCTCCAATGCGGTCGGTGGTCCCCTATACGATTTTCGATTCCCTGGCATATCCAAGGTCATTGGGCCATTCCAATCAATTTTCAATTTCCATACCCATCTACGAAACGGTATCACGGAACTTGAGGCTCCGCCCGAGAGCCTTTACCCAGGGATCCGTGATATGATCCATTTGCAAAACCAGCCTTGGCCAATGCCAGTCTTCACCCATGGGGATCTCAGTACTTTCAACATTCTCGTTCGTGGCGATCGTGTGGTGGGGATCATTGATTGGGAAACTGCTGGATGGTATCCATCATATTGGGAGTACAGCATGGCATGGTGGCTATTCAGTCCATATAATCTGTTCTGGAGAGATGAGACAGGTCGTTTCCTGGACCCACCGATGCCACAGGAATTGGTGATGGAAAGGACACGGGTAACATATTTTGGTGATGTATGATAATGGCCCCAAGTATTCACTCGCAAGATATATTGTACTCTTCCAGTGTTCACACTGGCACGATCACTCTTGCACTCGCAGTGTACGGTAAGATGAGCATGCGTCAGAATACAAATAAATCGATAAACAGCGACAGAGTGGACATGTAGAACTAGCACGGGACCCTATACACGCATCCGTTTCTTGACGGGCGTATCCACGCCTCCCTCGGTCGGATCAGAGAGACCGATGCTCGAAGACGAGCCGCTCGCACTCCGCTTCCTTGGCCCCAAGAGGAGAACGTCGGGCGAAGAATTGGGCAGCCACAGCTCCTCGTCTTCGTCCTCGTCCTCGAGATCGAAACTAGGTGCCCGGCTCCGACCTTGCGAGTCCAGCCCGTGCTTTCGCACCTTGGGCTTCGTGGGTGTCGCGGCGACGAGCGTCACCCCCTGAGACCGCCTGTCGTCCTTCTTCTCTGGCTTGGTCTTGGGGGGTACCTTGGTGCCCGAGCTTTCGGCATGCTGGCTCGATTGGGCTTGGGATGGCTGCGCACGAGGCTTGAACGCGCGCGACATGCTGACTTCGCGGCTGAGAGCGCGTTTGAGGGACGATACAGTCCCAGAGGCGGCGTTGGAGCGCCTTGCCGAGGCGTCTTGCGCAAGTGAGACGGACAGGGAGCGTGAGCGGGATCGCACGTCTGACGTGGTGGCGTGCGACTGGACAGAGGGGGAGCGCCGTACGGGTTTGGAGGAATGTCTGTCCTTGGACTGGACGCCGGAGGTGGAGGACCGGGCGAGTTTGCGCGAATGAGCGGAACCCGCTTTTTTAGATCCAGGACTTGGAGGCGCATCCGACTCGTTTTCTTCGTCTGAAAAGGGCGAATGGGGGAATAGCTTGCGGCGCAGCAGGGCACACATGTCAACATGTTTGGACTTGAATCTGCAAAAGAATGCGCGTTGAACGCGTTATATAGGAGCTAGAAAAGTAGACTGACTGGCGTTCGACGACGTCTTCGCAAAACGTTTGCATCCAGTCGCGTTCGTCCTTGTTCGTCTGTTTATTCGCGTCGTTCGTGTTGATGACCAGCTGCCACGTGCACAACTTGTCCATGAAAGACTCTAATCGTTCTTGCGGGGACGGAACGACGACCTTGGCTCGCTCCTTCTTCCTCTTCTTCTTTGTGGAAGGAACGACGTCGTTGGCAGGTATCGTCACCGGTGGCAGCGGGGTGCACGGTCCAGGCAACGAAAGCTTGACGAGGTAAAGCAGAATCTGAATCTGCACCCTGTACGCGCGTCGTCAAGACGCACGGGGACGCAAAACGAGCATCGAAACGCACTCTCGTCGCTCGAGCCTCTCGAGCCACGTGTTCCGCGCCTTTTCCTCGAGCATGATCGCGTCTTCGCTGTTGACCCCTTCCGCGATCTCGCCCATCATCTCGTACCCGAGCGCGTACCACATCATGGATTCCTCTGTTTCGCCGGCCCCGCCGTCCTGTGCGAGGATCCGGGGGAGCTCGGTGTGGTATTTCATGACGACGGAACGGACAGAAAGGAGTAGCGGCTCCAGAAGCGTGTGCAGCGGGTGGGGAGCGTCTGGTGGGCGTGGTGACGCGTCGTGTACGCGGTACAAGGATGGGACGAGCAGGCCGATGGGCATGATGGACTGTGCTCGGTCAGAAACCCGATGCACGCGAGCGTGTTGAGCATACCTCGGGGAGCCACAGAAATTGGAGATAGGTTCTCGCGACAAACTGGTCTGGTTTCTCCACGTCAAGGTCGGCGAATGGATAGTCTCGCGCGATCGCCTTTTCTTGTGTCGACGCCCATTTCGCGCTGGAGCTCGTGAGCAGCGTCAGAGGTTGGACAAAGGTCATCGTACGCGCGTGAGACAAACATAAAGCTAGCAACTCAATAAGGATATCTACAGTTTCATTTATGGACAGTGTCTTCTATGCCTTGCCCACCAGTACAGATCCAGAGACCCTGCCAGCCCGCTCAAGACTTTCATCCTCAAGCGTGTAAGCAGGCCTATAGCCCGCCGACTTTGACGACGGTTTCGTGTCATCGGAGCCATTCATAACCGTACATGTAGTAAAAGGGTCACTCGCAATTATGCGGAAGGAGCCGGGGGCAGAATCGCCGCCACAGCTTCCGGATTCCATCAAAGGCTCGGCCGTGCATATGCCATGTGGGTTATTGGCGATGAGCGTCAGGCCTGCAAACGGATTATCTTCCGTCGTGGACTTTGGTTGTGGGATAGATGGTTCGGCCGTGCACACGGCGCTTGGGTTGCTGGCAATAACCGAGAAAGATGATGACGTATCGTCCTCGACACGGAGCGCAGGATTAGGAAACGTGTTGTATATCGAGCCGAGGGATGTGTACCTGGTGTCTCTTCGATGAAGAGTCTCTGTGAGTGCGGAAGTAACTCACCCTTGGTCATACAGCGAACAGTAAGGCACATTCAATCGCCGCAGGAATGTCCAGACATCGGAGTACGACCAATTAATGATGGGGTTGATGCGTTCGAATGAGGGCCAGCCAGCATCCGTCATGTTTCTAAACGTGAGATTGGCTACCAAACGTCGCTTCGTAGCATGTCCCACACACAAAAAGGCAAGACTCACCACCGTGTGGGTCTGATCTTCTCGTTCCGATGAGTATAGCTTCTATGTGTTGGTACTTTTCCTTGTAAAGATGAAGCGCACGCCGCATTCCTTCGCCACCGCGAGCTTTCCCGACGGGTTCCAAGTACTTTGGGTAGCCCTCGCTCTGTTTGGATGCGCTGGGGGTTGCGGTGCCGGGGGTGACACTTTCGACGGGTAGCTGGACGTCCGCGTCTGGAGAGCATGTGAAGAGATCGAGGTTGTACGCCTCTGTCGATTTGCGGATAAAGTCTTCTAGTTCTGCGAACGGGGAGGGTACGGGGATATAGACGGCCGGAATCGGTTTTGAGCTGGGAGGGGACCGACGAGCCAATGCCGCAGCGTAGATATGAAGGAGGACAGTACCTGCGAACGGTCAGCAGAGCCGGTGCGGAGAGAGACACTCTACGGACAGTCTTTGCCCCCGTTGAAGCTGATGGACACCTTGTCTGGTCTGATGGAGTATCTGCATCACGGCCGCGATCAGAGCCAACCTGGTACGCACGTATGGATGTCGAGCGCGTTCTCGACGACGTCCAGGGCTTCCCTGACGCGCTCGCTGATGTGCTCACCCGCTGCTGCTAAACCGTAGACGTCCATGGTGTGAGTCAATCTTCGTGGGAATCTCATCCTAATCACTGCTTACACTCATGCCCGCCGTCGTACTCGTCACCGGTGGTACCGGCCTCGTCGGCAAGGCCATCAAACATGTCATCGAGAACGAACCAGAGGGATCGCGCTTTGGAAAACGCCCCGGAGAAACCTGGATCTTTGCCAGCTCTCGCGACGCCGACCTCAGGTATCCTCCTTTTTCTTGGTAGTCGGCATCTTGCTCATCAGAACAGAGATCCCCAGGAGACCTTGCAGCTCTTTGAAAAGCACCAGCCGACGCATGTCATCCACCTCGCTGCACTCGGTACGACATCCCTCGCGTCCTGATCCCCGCTGACGATCCCCCGATCAGTCGGAGGTGTCTTTGCCAACAGAGAACGCAAGGTCCGTGACGATGATCTGCACGTAAACACATCGACGACCTCTTTCTTTCCAGATGACCTTCTTCCGAGACAACATCTTGATCAACGACAACGTGTTGCACACTGCCCACATCAAGAAGACGCAAAAAGTCATCTCGTGTCTTTCAACTTGCGTGTTTCCCGACAAGGTCGAGTACCCTCTAACCGAGGACAAGGTGCACCTCGGTCCCCCTCACGACTCCAACATGGGTTACGCGTATGCCAAGAGAATGGTCGACGTGCAGAATCGGTCCGCCCATCCCAAAAGTCTGTCATATCTTGACTGATCGCACCGTCTACAGTGCCTACAAGGAAGAGTTTGGCTGCAATTTCACCTCTGCCATTCCCACCAACGTGTTCGGCCCCCACGACAACTTGTGAGCCGAACTAACACATATATGGGTTCCTTGCCGTTCATGCTTGAAACAGCGATCTCCACCATGCTCACGTCATACCCGCTCTCGTTCACAAGTGTTATCTCGCCAAACGTGAGCGTCCGAACGCGATTCGCAACGACGATAACTCACCCTCTGGTCATAGAAAACGGAACGCCGCTCAAGTGCTTGGGCGACGGATCGCCTCTGCGCCAGTTCATCTACTCTCACGATCTCGCCAAACTGTTCATCTGGCAGCTGCGCGAATACGAGAGCGTCGAACCCGTCATCTTCTCTGGTACCGTGCACCCATGTCATACCCGAGACGCTGTCTGAACCCCTGTACAGTGGACGAAAAGGACGAAATCAGCATTAGGCAGGTCGCAAACGCGATCGCCGATGCCCTCCAGTTCAAGGGTGGCGTGTCTTTTGAGAACGAACCCAAAGACAATGGACAGGATCGCAAGCCGGCTTCCAATGCCAAGTTGCTGAAGCTGATCGGACCGGACTTCAAGTTTACTCCGTTCGACGTTGGTTCGTAGCTTGCGTCTTGTCGATCGGATACCCTCGTTGACATGTTTTTTCAGCCTTGAAGGAGACCGTCGACTGGTTCTTGGCCAACTACGCGAATGCGAGGACTGGACAAACTGGCCACTGACGCATAGATGGACTGCATACCCATGTATTATAACTCTGATTCAGCTGGACGATGTCGATTGGTCTCACTACTTTTGTGCCAAACAATGCTCGAACATAGAACTGGGAATTCACTAGGTCGATACAGGAATCCAACAAATGTACAGGTAACAGGTTGATCAGTCCGCGGGGAAAGTTCTTGAAGAAAAAGTTCGCCATCCCACATGTACACAAACTACTAGTTTTGGTCCTCGACGAGGCATCGAGAAGCCTCGAGATCTGTGGTGACCATCTCACGGACGAGTTCGTCAAAGGTCACTTTGCGGGTCCAGCCAAGCAGACGTTCAGCTTTTGTGGGGTTTCCGAGGAGAAGGCTGTATTAGAGCCATCAGCAACGCGATACAGATCGACAAAGCGGGCAACGCACTCTACTTCAGCAGGCCGGAAGTACTGAGTGTCCACCTTGACGAGTACTCGGTCGGTCTTGACATCGTAACCCTCCTCGTCGATACCTGTCCCGCGCCACCTATGCACAGAGTGGTCAGTGGCGGCAATCGTCGTTGTGGAGCGTGATACATACTTGATGGTGGTGCCCAAAACAGCAAACGCTTTTTCGACGAACTCACGCACTGGGTGCGTTTCACCGGTGGCGAGGACAAAGTCCTGAGGTTCAGTCTGCTGGAGGATGCGCCACATGCCCTCCACGTAGTCTTTGGCTAAAGCACGGGAGCGCATATACTCAGTAACGCACGCGACCGCCTGTAAACTCCCGACGACCTACCGTGACCCCAGTCACGTTGCGCGTCCAGGTTACCGAGGTACAGGCAGTGTTGCTTGCCCAGATGGATGTCCGCCGCCGCTCTGCTGATCTTGCGGGTGACGAACGTCCTGCCACGCCTCGGGCTTTCATGGTTGAACAAGATGCCGTTGCACGCATACATGCCATACGCTTCACGGTAGTTGACCGTGATCCAATAGGCATAGAGCTTGGCGACGCCGTACGGGCTACGCGGGTAAAACGGCGTTGTCTCGGTCTGGGGCGTTTCGGCGACCTTGCCGTACAGCTCGGAGGTGGACGCCTGGTAAAACCTGACGTGTTTCTCGAGCCCGACGGTGCGGATGGCGTCGAGAAGACGGAGGGTACCCACGCCGTCGACGTCGGCGGTGTACTCGGCCATCTCGAACGAGACCTTGACGTGCGACTGGGCACCGAGGTTGTAGATCTCGGTGGGGAGCACCTGTGCGAGGACGTACACCAGATTGGTGCTGTCGGAGAGATCGCCATAGTGCAGTTTGAATTTGTTGGGACCTTTCGACGAATGAGGTGGGCCGGGCTGGGAGATGGAAAACGCTCACGTTCATGCTGGTCCGCATACAGATGCTGCAGACGATTGGTGTTGAAGCTAGAGGAGCGACGGATGATTCCGTGCACCTCGTAGCCTTTCTCGAGGAGGAGTTCGGTTCTGGGGCACGGGGTCAACGTGTGAACGCGTACTCTCGGGCAAAAGGACGCACAGATAAGAGCCATCCTGACCGGTGACGCCTGCAACAAACAGTCAGCGAAAGTTGGATACAGGGCGCGATTCGTGTAACGAAATCAGACAGATCGCGTCGCAACCATATCGGCCGCGTGATCTTGTCCGCACGACTGCCATCGGCGGAAGGAGACACGCACCGCTGATCAATGCGACCTTTCTTTTCCTATAATCCTCCGGCGAGGGAAGGGTGAGCTTGATCAACGGAGAGGGGGCTGCCATGGGTGGTGTGGGATGTCGAGAGGCCTTTTTTAAACGATTCGGTCGCGACAGAGAAGACGGTGGCCTCGCGTTGTCGGAGTGTCTGGAAGCAACGTGTGTCACACGATCTCAGGGATTTCGTTGCTAGGTCGTCCTTCAAGTAGCGTACACTCTTTGCAACCAAACTCCACCTGGCTCTGCGAGGGTGTTCTGCTCACATGCGCGGCGGTGGATTAAATATGACTCTACGGGAGTAAAACGACGAGCTGAACGGGAGCAAAAAGGTGAGCCGCAGTACGTTTTCCAATACCGCCGATGGGGCTCGAACCCACAACCTTTGCCTTAGGAAGGCAACGCACTACCATTGTGCTACGACGGCTCGTCGTTCCATGTTGAGGAATATTTAATCTAGGGCGACAAACAATCTTGCAGCAGATTGATCTCATCGCGACGTTCTGTGCCGTGTCATGAACGTGCTCGTGTATCCAAGCACTCACCCACATGCTGTCTCAGTTCAGAGGCTTCTCTCCTCCGTCCTCGTTCCCCACTACCTCCCCCAAACCATCTCCCCAGACGTTCTCACAGCCCCAGAGAACCCTTGGCAGACAGCGTGTGGTCTCCTGGTACTTCTTGTTGCACCTCATCGCCACGCAAGTGTGCGTCAATACGCCGAAACTGGCGGAAAAATACTGGCGCTCGGTGTGAATGCAGTCAGATCCCATGGCCTGTTTGGTCTGTACGACGCCACCTCGAGTTCTGGTCTTGGGCTCGTCCAGGACACCAGCATTCTTCGGCTCCTCGACAACAAGGCGTCGCTCCATCTCTCTTTTCCATCGTCGGCTTCCACTTCTGCATTCGTGAACGATGACGGCAAGGAAGTCACTGTTACACGCGTGCCATCCGCGTCACTCGATCTTGGGGAGGGAGCACGGGTACTTGGGCGCTACGGGGACAACACACTTTCAGGGGCGTTGAGTGAAAGTGGTGCCATTGCCCTCTGGTCGTGTACGCCTCCTCTTCCGGAGCAGTTACTTATCCCGACCCTATTTGCTCTCGGCTTACAATTCCGTTTCCCAAAGCCAGTCGAAATCCAGCAACCGGGGTTAAATGTCCTTCCTCAGTTGTTTCTCGCTCATCCGATGAAATGGGATGTTCGCCATCGTATTGTGCACACCTTGTTTCCCAATCGAGATCTGGAGACTGCTTTCTCCGCACTGGCCATAGAGGATGACACCCGCAAAGCGACTTCTGCTGAGGCTGTAGTCTTCCCCGACGAGCAAGATACTTTTCAGTTCCATTTTTCTCCCAAGATACCTGTCGAACATCCGTCTGACCACCCTATTCTCGATTTGTTGTCGGGAAAGCCGAAGGAGGAAGTTAAAGACGTTATCTTCACAGTTCAACCGCTGACCCCCGAACAAGAAAAGCGTTATACTCCCTTCTTCTCTCCCAGCACGTTCTTCGCCGCACTTGATGAATTCCGTCCCGTCAGCAAGACCGATGAGTTATTCATAGGTGACATACTTTTTTACGGCGAAGTTGTCACTAGTACACAGACGATGCTCGACAAGTCAGTATATCGGCCACATCCCCGGTTCCAGCTTATTATAGCTCCTCCAGGAACCCAAAGTTCCTTCGTGCGCTCCCTTCGCCGTTACTTTCCTTGGCGACGAGGCAAGTGTCTGGTCGAGGAAGGGGCAAAAATACGTGGCTATCTCCCGCAGGCAGCATGATGTTTTCTTTGAGACTCAGTGTTCCTCTCAAGAGCGGCGGTTTGGGTAAGTGGGCGTCTCTTCGCGGAATTTCCATTCTACATTTCACCGTCTCCAACTCAGAATACGATTCTCGCTCCATCCGGCCATCGAACCTAGTCTTTATCCAGTATCTGTTTGCCCTCGCAGTCGTTGAAGCATGTCAGGCGCTCGATCCAGCAAAGGCATGGGCAACGAAAGTCAAGCTAAAGTGGCCGAACGACATATACGGAGAGTTTCCGGGTGCGGAAACAGGGAGAAAAGTAGAATCAAAGAAATTGGGTGGAGTACTGGTGAACACAAGCTTTGGAGGAAACATGGCGGACGTGATCATTGGTAGGTTGTCGCCAGTGGATACGTATGTATTAGTGCTTACAAGGGGATATAGGGTGTGGGCTAAACGTTTTGAATGAACCTCCAATCGCTTCACTCACTCAGCTTGAAGCTTTGACTCGCGAACAGGGCATCCCCTCGAGTCTCACCGTCGAACGGGTGACAGCTGCAGTCCTGACGACGTTTGAGCGTGTATGGAATTCGTTCCTCGTTGAAGAGAGCAAAGGCTTTGGGCCATTCGTGAATCGGTACACCAACGCGTGGTTGCATTCGTGCGTCAGACGTCTGGTTTTTTTATCATTCGATCTGACGAGCCTGCTTCAGAGACCAGATTGTTACGCTGACTACGACGACCCCTCACACTACGGTCCGGATAGTGGGTATCACGCCCGACCATGGGCTTTTGCGTACTGAACCGCTAGGCGGCGGTCAATACATCGACCTGCAACCAGACGGGAATAGTTTCGACATGATGAAAGGCTTGATCAGGACAAAGACGACTTAGCCTGGCCGAGTTTTGCGTAGTGGAATATCGCTGTAAAGCATTACCGATGCTGATTTACATGACAAACGTACATGATCCTTAGAACTCTATTTTCATCGCAGCAGCTTTTTGTGTACCTGTGCCCAAGGTATGCCATTCATCGTAATACACGCATTCTCGAGGGTTGGTAGGCCCCTTGTCCCGGCAAAAGTCAAAGACAGGACATTTCCCGCAGGGTGCTTGCGACCAGCCTAGCGCTACACGCTCTTGTCTGATTGCTCGGTAGACGAAGGCGCCACCGGCAGGCATCTCGTCCAACACTGGAGAGGAAGATTTCTGGCGCTTTACTGACACCTTTGAGCTGGACGCTTTTTTCAAGGATGACCTATCCTTCGTTTTCGAGCGACGTCTTTCAGTCTCGTCTTCTGATCCGGATTCTTCTGAACTTTCCGAACTGTGATGTCTCTTCGACTTTTCTCTCCGCTTCTTTTTCTTGCGACTTTCCTCTTCCGATTTTTCTGAGTCCGTATCATTATCTTTGCGTGATCTGTGCTTGCGTTTCTTCTTTTTCTTGGGTTCATCAGTATTTTCGTCGCTATCGCCACCTTTCTGCGAGCATTTTTTCTTCTTGCTACTCAGACGGTCGTCATCAGAATCACTATCTTCCGAGTCTTCCGTCTGTCTTTTTCGCTTGCTGGATCCGTTGCTCTTTTTTGAAGAACCCCGCTTGCGTTTCTTGGAGCTAGAGCATTCGTCGCTGTCTTCGGAACTCGAACTAGGGTCACCATCAGATGCTCCCTTGGAATCCCATGCAGCAGCCGCAAACGCAGGTATCTACGCCACCATGAGCGACATCACGGAAATGCAATGGGACAGGTAGATACCTTTTCAATCTCCCCGTCCAACTCGAGAACGCGAAGAAGCATCTCTACATGTTCGACGCCGAGTTCTGTTTCCGTTATCTTACTTTTACTCAAAAAATGTTGTATTTGCTGTGCGGACGGATAAGAGGGCGCAGCACCTATTGCATAGAGACGTTGCTGGCTGTGGGAAGAACGCTTTCCTGGTTGTTTTGGGAATGACTGGTAGAGCTATCGTGAGCGTCCACGATTGTGAGACCACGGTATATGTACGCACACGATCGCGCATATAATGAAGACAAGCAGTCGACAGAAGCTTGATAAATTCAGTGTCGAGTTCATTGTCTGTGTACCAGGGACCGCCCGTCAGTTCCACAGACGGTTCAAGGTGGGAAAGCATGTATATTTTGCGAGTTGGATGCTTAGATATCGTTCAGTCGATGTGACCAGACCAAGGGTTAAGAAGCGGGACATACGCGTACTGCTTTGATTGATTTTACGAGCTGCTTCTGAACGAGAGACTTTAGGCAGCGATCGATCACGGTTTGGTGTAGTTCAGTTTTAGCCTTGAGGTGCTTGGTCCAGATACCTGACAGGTATATGAGCTCCAGTCGACGTATGATCGAGGGAACATACCTTCGTTTCCCGAAGCTTGAATATGGCTGAGCACCATGGCCTCTTCGCCACTCATATCTTTCTTCCTGAGGGAAGAGTACGTCACGACATTCGAGGAAAGGGAACGCGTAAAACGCACACGTCCATCTCCTTCTTCCTCACGGCGCGAAAGGCGGTGACGCCCCCGGAGCTGGTCATGACTTTGAACATGCCCTGCAAACTTGGGTCGGTCCTCCTCGAACACGCGCAGTGCAGAATCACCTACCGCCCCGAGTAAAAAGTTGATGGCAGCCGTGCGGGCACTTCCATCTGGTATGAGCTTTTCGGCATCCTTGATGGATAGCGTCTATCTCTGTGGTGAGCAGTGGTCGATGAACGAGGAAAATGTGGATGAGACCTTTTGGTCTATCGCGAGGGCTGCTTGGTGGAGCTTGAGCTCGTCGGCGTTGAGTTTGCGGCCGCTCATGTCGGCGACGGTGGTGAATGAGATCAAGATATTCGCGCACGTGATATTATAATGTTGGCTGCACATCTTCCGAGTCCTGACCGCCATCAACGTCATGGATGCAACCACGAGCCAGGCGACCAGCATGGAAGAGAATCTGTCGGGCTACTTCCAGAGAAGCGCCGCCATCGTTCGACAGTATGCCGACTTGCACGTACTCGCTTTTTTCTCGCGCACTCGCCGTCCTTGACTCTCTTCGCCAGGATCGAGCAGGAATACGCGCAGCCCGTCTTGCGCTATGTTTCTCGTAAATTTAAAGAAAAGCCGATTACAGTGGTATGTCTCCCCCTTCTGCGTGCACAAAGCCGTATGAACGCTCTCATAGACCTTTCTGTCAATCTTCGCTGGCCTCTCGGTGCTACCTGCGTTGTCGTTCGTGTGCGTTGACACGTTCATCGTGCATCCATCTCACTAAAGTGCGACTCTCTGCAGTGGCCTTACCATCTTCGCGTTTTCCTCCGTCGTATTCCTCGCGCTTGTATTCTCAGCAATTCTGTTCATTAGTATCGAAGCCATTCTCGGTGCGTGGTCATTCACTCCAGCCGAGTTGCCTTGGTCTGACTATGTGGAGTGCATATCAGTGACTTGCTTGGTCTTCACGCTTTGGTCGATATTTATCGTAGCGAGCTTTGCGACGGCTGTCGCTGTCTTCGCCTACTGGGCCACACGTCTCGTGGTGCTGCTCACCTACGAAGGACGTTCCGGTATCACGGATTGGGCCCACGAAACGCAGAAGCACTTTTACTCCAAGAAACGAGAACCAACCGAAGAATCGGATGAGTCTGCTGTCCTCGTTGACCAAGACGGTCCAAACGCTAAGAAGATCAAGACAGAAGAGTGAATCATTTTCCTTCTTCCGCTTTCACCATCCCCGAACTCCAGCAGTATCAAATCCTTCCTCCTTTAATAGATAGATGGGTTCCGTAATGTCTCATAAACCTGTTGTATCATACAGTCGAACGTTGATGTACCAAATGATCCGCGAGTGTAGCTATTGTTTTTATCTGCGCTGGAGACTAGTCCATCTACCATTCCCACATTAGTGGCGTTACTGTGGCAAACTTAGGTTGCCACTGAATTCACCTTGGTCCGCACCCTGCAGACTCGGAATCAATAATTGGTGTGTGAATCGTGCACATCGACGTTTCACTAGAACTTCGCGCCGACCACCATACGCCATGCGGCTCCTAGCGATTTCGACGTGCTGTTACCTTCCGTGTATCTATGCATACGCCATCATCCGTGGAGACCCATCCGACAGTTCTGGATTACATCCTTCACCCCAGCTTGGTGAAACCCCACCCAGCCGTTTGTATGGTCAAACCCCGCTGACGAGCGCAGTTTCGTCACAGCCCAAGTCTCTCCAACTTGACCCCTATCCTAGCAAGCCACGGATTAGCTTCAACAAGGATGGCACCTTCAAGTTGACCGTTTTCTCTGACGTTCATTTCGGGGAAAATCCTTGGGATACGTGGGGACCAGAGCAAGATGTCAACACGACCGCACTCGTGGTGAAGCTGCTTAAAGCTGAGGCACCAGATTTTGTGTAAGTAGCTTGGATTCTTGCTTACTCTGTCAAGGCGCTGACTGTCCTTGGATAGCGTGATCAACGGCGACCTCATTACAGGGGAAGGTAAACTGGGGTTTTTTCATCATTGTCAACAGTCTCACAAGACCCAACAACAGATACCTTCCGCGAGAATGCTACATCGTTGATCGATTCTATCGTGCGCCCGTTAAATGCGGCACAGGTCCCATTTTCTTCCACTTCAGGGGTTAGCATCTCTATTTTGCTCGTGTCTTTTTTATGACAGCTTTCATCCACAGAACCACGATAGCGATATCAACATCACGCGCGCCGCAGAGATGGTCCGGGAATTGGAAATATCTCCTTTGAGCTATACGCGATTTTCTCCGCCTGGAGTAGGGGGGGATGGTGGACCAGCAAATTACTGGATTCCCGTCTACCAGAACTCGACGAGTGAGCGAGTACAGATCATACCTCGTAAAGTCTCACAGTGGGCTTTTTTTGTCCTTTTCAGATGGTAGCCCTGCATTGGTATTATGGTTCTTTGACTCGAGAGGTATGGATCTGCAGTAGGTAACCTGTGGTCGAAAGGTGCTTATGTGGATCAAGGTGGCGTGTTCCAGAACGGCACTCACATGCCAGACTGGGTAGACTCGAGTGTTGCTCAATGGATTGAAAGCGAGACGGCGAAGATGAATACAATCTGGGGACCTCCGGAACAGCGAAGTGCACTCGCCTTTGTGCACATTCCTCCGTAGGTGTCTTTTCGTCGTAACTCGGCCGTTCTTTGTTAACAGTAACAGACATATTATCCAAACTGTCCAAGATAATCTAAACAGTTCTCGTGACCCTGGGTTGAATGGTAGATCTCCCCTCCACCTTACCTTTGAGTTTCCGAAAAGTCTGACCACCTTCAAGCGGACACATTGGGACAGGGTTCCACGCAGGCCTCCCTCGAACCCGCATCGCTTGGCAAAGACCATGCATTTTGGCAGTCATTGAACGCCAACGTGAAGAATCTACGTGCCGTCATCTCCGGTCATGGTGAGTTTCCTAGACGACGAAATAATGTGAGGTTCGATCACACCACTAGATCACGGAAATGAATGGTGCTCTCGCGAGCCAACCTATAATGCAATATTTTGCTTCAATAAGCATTCGGGGTATGCTCTCCTTTGGTTGTTCCTTTCGAAATCGATTCAACTTCCCTTTGTTCAGGTACGGAGGGTACAGTGGTCCTCATTGGGGTAGAGGCGTTCGCACCCTTGTGTTCCAATCCACAGCCCCCGCACAGGGCATAGAAACGTATATCCTGATGGAAAATGGTACGTCTCACGCCAGAGTAGTCCTTGATAAGAACTTCAAGTAATAGCTAAATTTGAATTGAATTGACCTCTTGAGTTTGACAAAGTTGAATCAACGTCTGTCAATCATAGATGAGATCAACCATACAGTGCCTGTGACAGTTCCTGTTCCGATGGGCCAGGGAGTGGTCTGAGTGGAGCTAACTTTTTTGTCAGCCCGGCCCAGCCCTCTCCTATGTTGATGACCCTGTCAAGACGAGATGAAATTATCCAGGGCTTATTTATATCTTGTTCATCATCATCGGCCGATGAACTCAACGATACAGTCGCCGTTGTCCTGTTCATACACAGAAATGACCTGATGCGGCGGCCTTAGGCGATGATCGATTGGTCAATGGTGATCAAGAAACAGATTTCAGGTGCTGACCACAGCCACATTTAGAAAACGATCCAGCGTAAATTTTCCGTTAACCAGTACCTTGGCTAGGCCGAACGTACATATGTATGTAATTACATAGTATCGTGTCGGCCGCCACCTCGTGCTGGCGGCCGGTTATTCCATTGACATGTTGTAAGAGCAACAAACAATGCTTATTACCCCTGCTCAGTGCCACACCGCCATTTCCCCAACTTGGATCATCCATGTGGCAGGCTGTATGTCAACAAAGGCTGCTGGTATGTAATACGCCATTCAAACGAACGTTCGGTTGGGAGCCGGTCGTGTCACTAGGTGACTCGTATCACCTTTTCTACGTTGTGTACTCTCGGCCACTAAACGCACTGGCAGGACCGACTCTAGGCCATTTTTCGGTACTAGTAAGTACTCATGAAACGAGACGTCGCGAAGTATCCGGCGGGGGGGATCCGAGCCTGCTTTCCTCCGAAGCGAGTCGCTTGTCGACTTTCAAATCGGTTGCCAAGACACATCAAATGAAATATCCATCTTACGTTCCGTGCCCGGCACGCATGTGCTTCTAATCAGGTTCGTAGAGTTATCCATCATGTGTTTTCCAAACCGCCAGGCAAATTTGTATCCAAAACTAAAAAATCAAAAATTCCTGCAGGGTCCGGACATTTCGAAAAGGGTCGATACGAATATGTACTTATGTCAGCCGCTCAGCGGGCTCGAACGTTTACGTTTTATCAATCTGCGGAACCCGTTTTTGCTCCGATCCGAATAACACTCGGAGCTAGCCCACATTTGACTTGGTGCCAACTTAGATTCCGAGATCTGGGGATTTTAGGATACCGCCACCCCAAGTCCAAGTAATTGCTCGAACGAGATAAAAGGCATCGCTATCTAATTCGTTCCAAGTCTATCAAACGAAAAATACACGTCGGTGTACGCTGTACAAGGACTACGCTAGCCTACAAGATATTCAACGGGCCAAATTCAACACGGGTCAAATGTGTTACAGAAACCAAAATATTAGCGTGACAGATATGAATACATTGTGTCGAACAAGCAGATCGATCAAAAGCAAAATTGGGCGGAGAGATTCATGACGAGGGCGATAATCAGAGGTAAAACATGGTATCCTTGAGGCTTGGCTTGGACACGCCACCACCCCATAGCCTATCCGCTTCCTTGACGACGTCTTGCACCTGGGTGCTTCCACTTCCGCTCGTCGTCGTTCCGTCGCTGACGTATCCAAGGAAGAGCTTTCGTAGATAGCATCTCCCGCGCTCGCAGGCAACGTCCGCATAATAGGCAGGGGACACCAAGCTCACCGCCTTTGTCGCACGGGCAAACATGTAACTGAGGGAATTGGTGAGCCCCTGGATTGCGTCTGCCTTGAAACCGATTTCATCGTGGACGACGTAGTAATGCGTGGGGCGAGTGGTACCCTGCAACCCTCCATGTGCTATTGATCCCCTATTTCAGTACTAGGACGATCCATGGTAGATAATCACGGACCTTGTAAGAAGAAGTCGAAATCATACACAGCGGTGACACCGCGATCGACCACGGTGCCTGGACGCGGATTTCCGTCTCCGGCAGCGCTGTCCTCCTCGGTAGGGTAAAAGCGCGTATGGTGGCGCTTGCCGCAGATGATGATAGTCAGTTTGGGCCGGTACTGTTTCGGCGTGCTAAAAGCTCGGAAGGCCTCGATTATGAGAGGCCGTTCTTCTTCTCTGACGATGTTGAATTGGCCCTGCCAAGGGAATATGCTCGTCACTCTGAAACAAACCATGATGCAAGCACATACCTCTGAAACACCATCACGATACACCAGGATACGTTCAGGAAGCTTTTTATTTTTCTTCTCGAAGAGCTTAAGGCGATCAATCATCATTTCCTTGAGCTTTGTAATCATCTTGCCAAGAGAATTAGAAAGGTAAATCGTCATTCGGAGTACATACCTCTTTCTTGGACTCTTGGATTTCCAGACTGACAGGATATTGCGCGAAATTATTGTCGACACTCGCAACGACGGCAGCAACAGAAGCTAGGTTTCAGGCACAAGTGAAACAGGGTACACGGCGAATAAAAACATGAAGCTTACGAGTCCCCACAGCACTGCCAGGGCTTGGATGGGTAACGTCCATGCCGACGATCATGGTAGGCACCATGTTTAGCCATCTGCTACTGTTGGGATCCAGTTTATGATTGATACCGCCCATCTTGGTGTTGACTTTGAGTGCCACGTTTGCAAAGTATTGCGGGCTGCTCCTGCGAATTTTGGAAGATTGGGCGCAAACAGTAGCCACGTCCAAGAAAACGTCGCAGAGGTGCTTCAAGCCCTCGTAGACAGACTTGTCGCCATTGGCGAGCATGACAAAGAGCAATGTAGGCTTTGGCTTGATAGTCACGAGCGCTTTCCTGATGACTTCGATGGCCGCACGCCTCAGGGGATCGGACGAGTCTTTGCGCGGAAGCTCGGCTGTCACATATGTGGATGGTGGGGTGGCTTGCATCCCACTCGTAACGCACATTTTGTAGAAGCCAGACACTACTTCGCGAAGTTCTGTGTCTGAAGAACCAGAAAATTCATCTCTGGTACCATCCTTGATCACGAGAACTGCCCACTTGTCCAGGCGTGAACCGACGGCGAACTTGACCCCTCTGAGATTCCAAGAGGCCTTCTCGTCAATGGAAGCAGAACTAGCTTGATATCTGATCCCAGGTTTGGGCAATAGACGCCCGGGGACCACAGCCATATCCGGTCCAATGCTCACGCCGAAAGACTGGAGCTCCGGTCCAGCCACCCTTAATCCGAGATGGGTGAGACCTTGGTTGACAATTGCCTCCCCATTCACGTTAGGGGGCTGACATGCCACAGTGATCATTAAAGCGGTATGTTCCTCCGTTAGTTTTCCACGGAATGGTTGATCCGGAAGTATCTCGCAAAGTTCCGGAGGCAAATAATTTGTCTTCTGCCCACCGACATCGACGAGCTGCAAATCAGGGAATTGCAGCCGAATTTTATATTCTAAAAGAACATTGTTCAGTGGATACGGGCAAGCAGAATGACAGCTAAGCTTACTGCGTTTGAAGTATTCTTCCACACTTACGCGACCATAATCATCCGTGTCAAACAAATATGACCTTGCAGTATAGTGTGCCAGTTTCTTGACGGTCTTCCGGTATCCAAGATGGGTGGTCTTGATTCTAACACTCTTGCAAAACACCTCCATCCGCGCACCAAACGAAGAGTCCCGGAAATCCATCATCGCACGTGCCAGATTGCCAGGCACGTAAAAGGCAGTCGTGCAAACGTTGACGTTTACCATTAGTTGTCGAAACGCTGGGCGGATCGACGAGTAAAATCCTTTCCACGCTTCAAGGCCCAGCCTAGCGGGTTCAGCCGCAGAACGGAAGAAATACCGATTCCTGCCAACCATGACGCCGGTTCTCCCAGGGGCAGCCGCAAGAATGATGTTCAGGGCAGCAATCACGGGCAATGGATCGTAGTTGCGAAGTTGTGCTTGACCTGTCAGATAACTTGTGGCGTGTCAGGTTATCAGTGGAAGGCACAAGGGTCATTACCAATACCTAGCAAGGTTCGAAGTGTCAATGTCCTGGATGAATTTGATCGTCATTGTGTACTCCTTTCCGCCTGTTTGGGGAGGTCCATTTTCGTCTTCATCGTAGTATAAAACCCTGATAACCAGTGGCTGGGGCAATTGGAAACTGGAGATGAGTTTGGCGCTGCTGTCGTGCGCCACCCTGCCCGTCATACCAGCCTGATTCCATGTCGTCGTTTGCTCAGCAAGCTGATATATACGCCTTTTTACACGACGGGCAGCGGTTCCGGCCATAGGGGTTATAGCCACATCATATTCGAACAGTGGGCCCTTGGGCACACGCACAGGAAAGAAGTTGGTGCGCAGCTTGATTTCCCTTCCCTCGGTCCCAAAGTCTGGGCGCAAGGGCATACTGTCGGGACCAGTCTTCGAGTATGATGATGCGAGTGTAGCGACAAGCGCCTTGTCCGAGTCATCTGCGATACGTCTGTCGATTTCTGCGCGTTGTCCACGCATGAAGATGCTATCAAACTGGATTCACTTATGCACTCGAGAGACGAACGAGAAACATACCCTCCACGGGCGCGTCCTCTGCCAGGCCCACCACGGTCTGAGAACCCTCTACCACCACCGCGGTCACCACCTCGGAAAGATGGAGGGGGACCTCCGCGACCGCGAGTGTCTGGAAATCCTCGCCCACCTCCACTGCCGCCGCGTCCGCCACCTCTTCCTCTGTCGAAACCACGACCTCTGTTGCTCATTGCTGTAGGAAGGAGTGCAAGGAGGAGGGCACGAGGCGCAGTTCTTGATACGACCGTGTTTTCCCAGCACGTCGATGCTGTGTATTGCCGCTGGCTCAAGTTGGGCAACGATTGCCACATTTGAGATGTGAGCGCCCCGACTGATCCGCTAACCCCAGTTGACACTTGTGACTCGTCCCATCTTATCTTATCTTATCTAATCAGTTGGACTAGGGGCTTTTCGATTTAAGCCATGCAAACCCTCTGCAAAAGGGATCCAGCTCGTCTGTTGACTCGTCAATACGGTTTAAATGATACAAGTGGAGCCAACGTTGGAGGATTACGCCGGATGGCCACCATCAACACGGAGCGGAAATAATCACGGATATTAACAAGAAGCACGCTGCACGTTGCACGGCGACTCGTTCGTCCAATACGATGGTCGGCGCTTCAAAGCTTCAGCAACGAGCCCGAACCGTCGTTCCTCTACCTATCGTTGAGCCACGATACGCGTGTGTCCAGGATACGATGCGGTGATAGATCGTGGATACCATTGACCGGTTACTAGTGTTCGTCAAGCTAGCTGTTGGGAGTGATTGAAGAAGTGGACAAGGGAAGGCTTGTCGTGGCAGTCATGGATCTACTAGTACCCATCGATAGAAGCCCACTCGTTTCCTTCACGTGACTGGGAGGTTACACATTGTTTTAACTGCCTCCGGGAGATCCATCATGGCATGACTAACGACTGTCCGACAAAAATATCACTTCGCTACGTGTTCATTGGCGTCTTTAATCCTCCCAGGATTTGGTTCTGTATCACGGTCAACAGCGCATATAATGTCTCGATGCGCTATCAAGGGGATTCAATCCATCCGATACTAAAACGACACACATTGGACAAGGCTTACCGGGACCGCGACGTTCCTCTCACGCGCCATTCTAACGACTTCGCCGAAAATGACCTCGACTTCCATGGGTTTCGCACACCTACAGTCGAGAAGCATGCTGGGGAAATGGTTCGCATCCGGACTTTTGTGTAGTTCCGCCGTGCGAGAGATTGTCTGCCAAGCCAAGAGGATGGCAGACCACCCTCTTCGTCTGGCCAGCCTATCGCACGACCTCGTCCAAAATTAGATGCGAATACGATACGAGGACGGGGTCCCCGTCACCCACCTAATGCAACCATCTCCTCCAAAATCGACTGTAGTACCGGTATGGATTCTTCCCTCACGAGTCGCTCCGTAATCGGTGCCGTATATGGTCCATAAGAGTGCACCTGCAACTCTTCATTTACACCTGGCGGTGACGGGGGCGGTCGGAACAATGCCGTCAGGGGTGAATTCGTAAGCGTCGAGAAAGACGAGAAGGCGATATTCCAAAACGTCTTCGCGAACTTGTGTCGTTGTATTTCGGGAGCCATGGTCAATTCAGTACCCCCTGCGTCCAACATGCGGCCGAAATTGCATAAAATTTCAGACTCCTCCTCCGTGTTGGATGTGGTCAGGTGGTCCCTGTGCCTATGTATGCCAATTGTCACCCTGTCCTATCAGAACGGCATCGATGTGTGGCACGAATCAAAATGAGGTGCATTTATACATACAAAGTGGTTATGCGACACTTCGTTTTGCCTCGTGAGGTTTGTTCCGATCCATACGACAGTGCTGATGATTCTCGGATCTTCCTGGGAAAGACTCTTGATGCAGTTGTACAAGTCCCGTTCGACGCCGAGGCTATTTTGCAATAGTACATATGTTGGTTGTTCATATTTCTCGGTGTAAGGTGGTGATAAAAGTGCATCCAGCACGGACGGCGTTGTCGCGATTTCTGGGATAGCCTTTGTGGTGAGCACGACATGAGAATATTGTCTATCCGCGGCCTCGGAGACGGACTTCACCACTGCCGAACGTGGATACTTATCAGCGTTGGACGACGGGTTGCCCTTTCACATACGTCGATCTGGCCTCCATGCCAAGATGTTTCCATACTTCTTACTTCGGATGTCCATCCCATGATCGGAAGTATCACCAAATAATAGATGACGTTCTTGGTCAGATTCACCACTGAAATGAACCACTGGGCTCCACTTGCCTCGAACAGCATCATAGTTGCTCCTGGCCACCGCAGTCACACGTGCGAGACTGTTACGTTTGAGAATATAAGAGTCTTCAAGTACCAAACAATGAGCCGAGTTTCAAAGGCACGAATCAAGTCGGACGCACATATGGAACCTACCGCGCCAAATCCTACGACAAGAACATCAGGTTTGGGCATGGCGCTGCAACTTCATATAATCATGTGTAGAATCACGATGTGATTCAGACACCGAAGAACAGAATCAGAAAGTTCAGAACGGATACAAACTTGCCAGCACATGCGCTTGATTCACTCTCCCACGTGTACCGGTTCCACTCGGAATGTCGTCTAGTATCACGTACAATCAGCCATCCGCAGTCGGCGGCGTACTTGGGAAATATTCCACTCCCATGTTTGATGGTAGCTGTCAGCCAAACTCGGTTGTCGGAGACGGTGCAAAGTCGTATTAACCGAGCATCCCCTCGCCATCATGATCAGTGTCGCATTGCTCGTTTGGGTGGTGCGAAATCACCTATCGGAACGTTTGGCGGCGGCGACGCTCCTTGGGGGTGTCTCATCGGCTCTTTTTCGGACGTTCATGTGAATGTTTGCTCGACGAAATTGACAAGTGGGTACGCAATTTCTCTTTCCGTCTTGTCGTCGCCAAACACTCCGCGTCGCCGGGGCCCTTTTTGCCATGTCAGTGTCGACCTAGACTCCCACTGCCACCGGATGAACCGATCATCACTCGACACTGCGTCCTCTCGTAATGTTATTATTATTGTTCCCGTCATCATTGCTGTTGCATTGTCGCATAGAACTACAATTCCTCCCCCGGATCCCCCCTTTTCCGCCGCGATATGTACGAACAAGGGCACATCGCAGAGCCCTGAAGAAATTTACATATGGGCGCAAGATGCAACGTCACGGCCATGAAGGCACTGTCCCTTCATACCCGCCGGTCGTCTGAATGACAATGTTTTACAGTGTCGTTTTGCGCCGATAACTTATGCGACATGGCTGTCCAATATTTCCAAAGTTTTTACGCGCGAGGCTGTGGCGTGATGCCTCCGGTGGTGACAGTATCTTTTTTTAAAATCGATCAGGGCGGCCCGTTTGAAACCGCATGCAAAAAGTTGGTCGTGTTGCCGCTGGTGGATGATTATCTTATGATTTCTGATTGCATTCTTGCAGGCACGTCATCGAAGAACCCGCGAAAAGCGGTACGGGAGCGGACCCAGTACAATAAACAAGGTACCTAGTTCCGCAGGCGCGACCACAGGTACGTACGCAGGTCGTACCTATCGACCTCTCTCGAGTCCCTGAATACTCCCATTCGAGACGGATTGGTAAAAAAAACGACTTTTTTCGACTCGGTCGCAGCATACGATGCGTCCACCTGACAAGTTCCGCTAAGGTTACGTCATTTACGATCTGGTGGCGTAAAAGTCAGCAGATAGCCCTCACTAACCCCCACGCACGGCTACGTGTCCCTTATACGTATGCCTCGACGTCTCAGTCCAGTCTCACCACATGGCCAAGACCGCCAACGGGTTAGCCTCGTTCCCATATAGTTTGCACGTTTCCTCGCAAGTGAGAAGGTGCTTGTCGATTCTGATCCATTTGCCGCATCAGTCTTCTAAGGCTAGGCTATTCGTGGCGGCTTATTAACCGCCCAGCTTTACGATAACAGCAACGGCGGAAGCCCAAGATCGGCAAGCATCACGTACTCCTTTGCGTTAGCTTTTTCCACCAGGTTCTTGGCGGAGATTCGGCGGCTTCGATCAATAGCGTCCGAGGTGCGCAGTACCATGAAATTGCCCCGCGCAGAGTCTCCACTGTTGCCCCCGGCCCATAGCCATCCTCGAAGCTCGGCATCGTCCGCCAAGAACAAGTTTGGAAAGATGGTTTGATATCGACAAAACTATTACATTTACCATAAGCGTATACGCGGCGCAGCAGATCTCGGCAACCTGTACAGAGGGTAACATGGTAGATTATCATCATGAGTGCATTCTGTCGTCACAAGGGGATTGTGCTCAAAATACGAATCAAATGGTCAATGTGAAGTGTGAAAAAAGGACACCCGAACGTCGACGCAGAGTGGACAAGGGAAAAAAAAGGTCTGGGACAAGAAACAAGTCCCAAGACTTGACAAGCGTGTGGTCTGGTTATCGTGCTCGTGCCCGCGCTTTCTTTTCCCGGTACTCCACGCTCGCGTACCAACCGCCGCCAGCTAGCGTGAGTAGGATACCCAGAAAGTTCATCCCCGATATTGACAAGTCAAAGATAACAACCGCAAGAACAACGGAGAGAACCTGCTTTACGTTGGCTACAAATCAACATTAGTGCAGTTCCAAAAATTGCAAAGTAATTCAGTGTACCTGCGACGGTCATGCTCAGCGGCCCTGCTTTTTTATTCGCCGTGAAGCTAACTATATTCAGACCAAATGCGATTGCTCCATTAAGACCCAATGCAGCAGCCGTCCAGGGCGTCAACTCTTGGGTGCTCCAACGTTGTACCTGCTCCAATTCGCCAGTCAAGCGGGAGAGGATGACACACTCTACAAACGCCAGAGGAGCCATGCGTGTCAAGAGGTCAAGAGGGTGTAATTGAAGGCGCGGGGGAACGAGGTAACGAAGTATTGGGGGAGTCTGAGAATGAGAAGGAGACGACTGAAGAATGCTTGTATAGATGGTTTTGATAGCGGCGAGAATGGTGCCGAGCAAGGTTAGAAGGAATCCGTAAGTAGTGAAATAGTAATCGCCGTAAGTCCTGTGATAAAAGAGGTCAACGATGGTAATAGGGAATGTTGGGAGACATACGCGAAGCCGACGCCAGCGACGACGGGAATCAGGGAAGCGATCTTGTGTCTACTACTCCGGGCGCCAAATAGAATCATGGAAAGGAGGAGGGTGAATATTGGGGTGGCTGCCCGGACGACCTGGTGGAACTAGCAACCAAAAATAGGTCAGTCTGAGGGTAACAAGGAGATTGAGAATACTTGCGGGGATGGTAACCAGTTCGAGGGACAGGTTGCTGACTGCGATATTTATGGTGTATAGTAAGCTGAATGCGAGCAACGCCATGTTGTCTGCGTTGCTAAGTTTGGCAGGGACATACACTCCGAGGCGTAAGAGGATAAAGCCACCGATGGAGCCGCATAGGGCATGCAAGGCAGTAAGGGCGTACGCAAAAGGGAAGTGGATGAGTACTGCCTTGTTGTACAGAGTGAGCCCTAGATTGAAGCAGAAGTAGAGGACGAGCCAAAAGGGCTGTGAATGGAAGAAGGAGGGGGACTCTGTTCGAACGTCCTGCGCTTCGGGTTTGTTGTATGAGGACGTGCTGCGGACGTGAGAGGGAGGGGGGAGCTCCCAAGGGAGGGAATAAGAGGTGGGAGTGATGAAGCGGGCATACGTCCAGACGGAGTCGGGTGGGACGTGCTGCGAATCCTGACTGTCCTCGGACTTTGAGTGAACGAGGGGCTCCGACGAGTCGGATGGGGCGGTCACGCCGTAGTCAAAGTAGACGCGGCGGGCATTCTTCTTCTCCTTGAACTGGAGATCGACGGGGTCGTCGCTGTGGAGGGAGTGCTGTTCGGAGGGGGGGGTGACGGGGGAGTCCTTGAAGGAGGAGTCGGAGTCGGAGTCGAAGGAGTCGAGGGAGCGGTGGGTGGAGGTGGAGGAGTGGTCGGGGAAGGCGGTCTGGATGGGGGGCGGGGAGGGGGGACCAGGGGGGACACGCGGGGGGGAGAACATGGAGGGCCAGGGTTTGGATCGGGTAGGATTGTTGTGTGATTTGTAGTCGTTGAAAAGAGGGTGGACACACGCATCAAATGCGGATAAGTTAATGGACCGAGAAGCGAGAGCTCGTTAGGGTGACGAGAGAAGATGATAATGCTCTCAGTGACTATCCTTTGGGCAAGGTAAGCATTTTTCTCACGCCGCACTAGCCCGATTCGGTCATAGCCGATCCGCTCAGATTCAGATCTATTCCATACTCGACCTCCTCAAAAATTTACCGCATTCCCAGTCCGAACACATAGCACTTGCGAGTCGAATTAAAGTCACATTTAAGAGTCCCTTTGACCGTGGCGCCCGTATGTCTCTCCAACACATCATGCATGAGTCGCAAGTCGTGGCGTGGGAATTTGGTTCCGTCTGCAACAACTGACGCGCGTCGTCGTCTTGTCCAACACCCCCGATGCCCTCCTCTTCGCGTTCAGAGGCCTCAGCACCCCAGTCCTCAAAGCGTCCCATCTCTGACGCGGAGCCTACCCCACAAGGCTCAAAGAAACCCCGCACAAACGCTTCTGCAGAGCCCCGTGCTCGACGCGATTCCAACCGTGATGCAAAACGCCGTCGAAAGAGGAAAAAGAAGGCCCCCGTGGTCGACACAGGCCTGCCTAAAAATGACCCTCCACAAACTCGTCCCCATGAACCCTCCCGCCCCCCTCTGTCTGCGCGCAACGAAATCATCAGATTCACCTCCACTCCTCCCGAGGGCGATTTGCCTAGCATAGGTCCTGCGTCGAAATGTTCCTCCCAGGCGCCATCATCCAAGCCACTCGACCAAGAATGTTTTCCGCAGACTTTGGATGACAATGACACCACCCAAGATCGAAGCGAAGCTGCGCCATCTGTTGTGGTGCGCATCATAAATCCCTTTCTTCGCCATTTTATCTATCCTCCGCGTAGGAGGACACGACGCGAAATGTCCCTCTACCCGACTCTTCTTCTAGCCCGCTCGGCGACGAGGTAGCTCGTCTCGAGGCTGAACTCAATTCCAAGAACAATGTCAGCGACTTGTTTGTTGCATTTTGTGATTATCCTCATCCCTCTTCAGCTAATTGCATCCCATCAAGCTCTCCTCTCCCAAATTCAACAGGTTGTCACCTGTCAGGTCTGTCTAGATATGATGTATAAACCATATGCGCTTGCCCCGTGTGGTCACCTCGTCTGTCACACTTGCCTCGTCAGTTGGTTCACAGCTCCACCAGCTGACAACCGCCCCGTACCTCCCCCCACCATGCGCAAGAAAACCTGTCCCCACTGTCGTGCTGTTGTACGCGAGCGCCCCATCGAAGTCTGGGGTGTAAAGGGTATCGCACAAGCCATAGGCAGGAGTGAACTCGTACCAAACCCCTCCTCCGTTCCCGTCCCCATCGAGGGCTCCGAAGGTCAGGATGCGAATGCTGATCCTTGGAAAGACATCTTTCCCAAACCAGGGGCTGCTCGTCGTCACGGGTTTCCCTGGTTTTTCCCCGGTGACGGTGTTGATGACGACGACGCTCATGACCATGATATCGCCCCACGCGGCGAGGACCTCGGGATGCTTGATATGGAAGATGGCGGTATCTATCGCTGCCTTGATTGCATGCACGAGATATGGGACGGTGTATGTAGCAGCTGTGGACGCGTCTACCCAGGCCACAGACACGAAGGAGACGACGACGACGACGACGAGGTGGGATGGCTTGATGATCAAATGGGCGCCGAAGAAGTCGACATAGCCGAGGATCGTGGGTGGATGGGCTTGGAAGACGGAGATGCGGACGATGGCGATTTCGATGACTGGGGTCCCTTTACGCCGTGGCGACGTCCATTCAATGTGTTCAGGGGACCTTGGGGTTTCTTTGGCACTATCCATGTCGATGATGAAGACGAGGAGGAAGACGGAGACGACATATTCGGTCGGGTGGACGATCTTCGTGGTCACGAAGAGGGCGAGGATGAGGGTTACGAGAGCAGTTTCATTGACGATGACGATGAAGGTGGCGGAGCTCCCCGCATCTATGAAATTGGCGATGGCCGTGGCGAGGAAGATTATTACTCTGATCAGCGTCGTGGCACCAACGACTTGGCGTCGGACGACCGTGAGGAAGTCGAGCGCGAAGGCTCGGAAGTCCCTGAGCCCAGACAGGCGGGGCGCAGCTACGCGCCTTTTGTTGTCTCGTCTGAAGAGGAAGATGATGAGGTCCCCGCAAGGGGTCGCCGATCGGTTGTATACTCTGACTGGAGCGATGAGTAGGATATTGTAGTAGACTAGTAGTAATGGATGTCGTCTATTTGCACTCTGCCTCGTTCCTGGCGCGTGTATCTCTCTCCTCCGCATTTCACGCTGCACACTCGTGTCCTCCTGTGCAAGTGCCGCCATGCTTAAGGGTGCGCGTGCCAGCCTTCTCACTCAAGTCCTCTTCCTGCTTTTCCATTCCTATATCCCGCCAGAACTCTTCCCTCTCTTCCCTCTATGCGGACCAAACCAAACGGTAAAACGCACCGAAACTCGTCCGCTGGCACGAGTCCAAGGACTCCACGCGCAGACGCGATACAGTGGATCTTTTCATCCAATCTACCACACCGCAGGAGCTCAGCAGCGCTCAGTGTAGATCTCAACCGACGAAACTTTTTCGGCATGAGCGAGGTATTTGGCGTTCTCTTGAACGTACGCCCCTGCTGCGTTGTCCGCCGTCCTGACGCCTGATTGTTCCCTTCACGCCCCATCCAGCCCTCCGAGACCGCACGCTCGCTAACAGAGTCCAGGCGCCTGCTCGAAGAGGCACGGAAAGAGATCGCCGAAGAACGGGAGCCCCCGCGACTGCACAACAGACACGCCGTTACACGCTTGCCCGGCTTTCTGCCCCGAGAGGCCGAGTTGCGGGTCGTCGAGCGTGCGTTGGAGGGCGAGCCGTCTTTTACGGTCCTCTTTGGTGCCAGTGCCGTGGGCAAGGTACGCCTCCTCGATCTCTTCCTTTTTAGTTGGCGAACCTCTGCGCATATAGACCGCTCTCCTCCGCGAAGTTCTTTCGCGCAACAGGTTCCACGTTCTCCATTTCGATCTTCGAATTCCCGGCTTTGCAGATGTTAGCAGTCTCTATGTACGCCTTAGCCAACAGATGGAACGATATTTCGAGGATCTTTCGAGGACCATGCCGGGACTGGAGGACTTTCGGAAAGAGGCTTGCGCTTTCAAGGTATGGTTCCTAATGAAATCATATCAAAGTGGTGCAAGGATACTTATCAGTCGCTTCTTGATAGCAAGACCGCATCGAAGTGGAGCGAAGGCTGTCCGAGGCGCCTGTGGGCAGTGTGGGGTCACAAACACGGACAAGCGACATTGCTCGCCTGATGGAACTGTTCCAAGTAAGGCTGTTACTGCCTATCGCAGTTTCGTCAATTCAAAAACACTACAGTATTCTCTCGTTAAATACGCCGAATTCGAGATCCCCGAAGATGGCAACGAACTTGCCCAAGCGCGGAAGGAATCGGACGTATCATCTGAGCGAACCCATGTGAATAATTCACCTCTCCCCAAGAACCGGTGGTTCTTCAAGCGTGCCAAGAGAGTGAGTGAGAGTGCTCGAGGGATGTCGTCTTCTGTCATCAAAGAACCCGAAAAGCCTTCCAAGAAGGTGCCCGTACTGTTCATCGACGAAGCCCATAAACTGTATGCTTCCTCCACTATTGATGTTGTACTTGTGCTCATTCTGGGCAAACAGGCCATCGCTGGTTCAGTCGGCAGAGACGATGAAGTGTCTGCTAGACTCGATGCTTGCTCTGACGAAGCAGGATCGATTATGTCACGTCGTTCACGCTACTAGCGACCCATTCTATCAAAACTGGCTGCGCCAGCTCAGCGTCGTGCAACATTGCAAGCTGATTACGATTGACGACTGCTCGAGAAGCGAAACTCGAACATATTTCTTGGAACGTATACTGCCTCGTGTTCCGGAGGCATTGCGGCCTACTTTGTCGTTTGACGTATTATACGAAGCCTTTGGTGGTAAATTAGCTCATTGGCATGACTATATTAATGAGTATAGTAAGTTGCTTCTCGCGATTGTTTGTCGACTATCTCACCTTCATACTTTCACCCCAGTTAATGCCAGCGGAAACTTTGACAGTGCGTATATCTGCCGCAGTCGACTTTTAACGGTGCTTACTCTCAAGTTCAGTCAAACAGAGCTCGCCTTTTCTTCAAGCGCATGCTACACTTAACCTGCATATAGTCCACTCCTCCCAGCTGGCGTCTGGTCGCGATCCCACGACCCCATCTACCCCAGGACCTCGACCCCGATCTAGCGGCGCAGATGCCCTTCACGCGGGCCTGGGCCCTGCCGGGTTCAAATCCTATTCGTCTCGCGACGCGTGTTCGTTCGAGGACTACTCTGCCAACTTTAGCGCCATGCAGCTGCTCAAAGTCATGAGCAAGCTCAGCCAGCCCGGGACGCAGCACCTCCCCTACTTTTTGCTCTGTCGGGAGATTGGCGTGCGTGCGGTTGACGGTATGATCAAGGGCAGGGTGCTGAATCTGCACTGGACCGATCCGGTCGGCAGGGAGGTGGAGATTCCGGTCATCAGTGCGCCTGTATCGCCCGTTCCCATGACACATCGCGTCCTGAGCAATAGCTCTTACGCCGGCGGTGCTAGTGCGACCGTGTCGGAAGATGGCGACATGGTGATGGTCAATCCGACCAACCTGTCCGCGAGGGATCTGGGACAAATCGTCGAAGGCGACGAACACGAGATCATCGGACCCAAGCTTACGCCTCTCACCCCCATCATGCGCTTCGCGATGCGAGAAGTCATCCAGGAATACGAAGACGTCCGGACCGTATCGGAATACGCATCACTCAACGATCCAGATGAATATTAGATGTGAAACCGGTTTTCACGTTCGTTGCCTGTCCACTTGGGTTGATGGGTTCCATGACTACAAACGATATTTATTTTTGCAACGCATCTATTTATGTTCTAGACAACTTGATTGTATGTACAACTTTGGACCCACCCCCTAGCGTAGACCTTTTTGATGGATAGGGGTCGATAGTCCTTAGGTCTCTGGGAATCTGACATCTGCATTCGCTTCGAGCCAGGAGAGCCACTTTTTTAGGTACGCGCCACCGTGTTGGACTGTGGATGAGTCTCCGACGATGCACTTGACCAAGATGAGCATGGTGTCAGAGCGGCGTTGCCCCTTTTTTTAAACAAATATGTAACACGCTGGGAACGTACCAGATGCCTTTTCGCTCGCGTCATCGCGACTGCCAAGTGCAATCAACTGATGGGAAAAAAAGAAAAGCGATGGAGCGTACCGTTCATGCGGCGCTTTTCCTTGAGGAAACCTACCTCGCGCTAGCCGCCCCATCCAGCATGTCAATGAGTCAGCTCCGGCAGTTGCACATGTACGATGTCTCCCAACCTTGTCGTTACTTCGCACCAAACTGATAACCACCGCCTCCTTTTCGCGTCCCTGCATGCCGTCCACCGTACCGACTTCGAGCTCCGAGCCGTATTCGGGGCGCAACAGGGAACTGAGAAGCGTCACTTGCGCTTGATACCTGTCAGAGACAACGCGTCCACGTTGGATTGCATAAATAACTCTCGGAGGATACGCACGGGGTTATGATCGCGATCTGGCAAGGACGCAGACCCGCATGGACCTGCCGGAGATGAGTGTCAAGTCGGTCGGGATCGAGAATCGCCCCGTATAAGCTGTATACGAACGAGTTTCTCCGTCCACCCTTTGACCACCGAGGCCTCGTTCTCGTTGCAACGACTGCCTTCATCTCCGTCGCCTTCGAGACGCTCATAGTACTCACATCCAGCCGTGTCGAAAAAGACGATCGGGCTGCCAAGGACCTCTTTGATGGTGTCTTCGTCCCTTGTCTCGGTAAATGGCCTCGTATTTGGCAAATCGGAGAGCAGATGAGAGGATACCGAATCGTGCGATCTGAGCTTGGACGCGTAGAGCGTCTTCGATGGAAACTCGCAAATCTGAGCGTGCATCCTGGGGGGGCATGAGTACAGCAGGAACAAACGGTTGATGGCGTACCGATATTGGACGTTGAGCAAACGCTTGATGCCAGGACCATACATGGGCTCGAGGCGATCGAACAAGGTCGTCTCCAGAGTCCGTGGGGGACGCAAACCAGGACGTCTGGAAGACTTCTTCGACGGTTTTCTCGGACTTGGCGTTTCTTCTGCAGCAGGTGTTGTGATCTCTTCTGCAATGACTACGTCCCCTTGTACCGATCCTGACTCTGTGTCGGAAGCAGTCTCCGAACTCGACTCGATCAGGTCTTTTTGCTCCTCCATTAAAGAGCCTTGGCTTTTCTCTGGCGGCTTGTTCTTCTTCCCATGCTTGTCAATAGATAAAATGGTAGGCGGTAGTTGCATTGGATCGCCCGCGAGTATCAACTTCTTTCCCTTGAATATGGGGACCCAGCACACCTACGATGCCAAACAGTTCGGCGATCAAGTCACGTCTACAGGTCTTGTCACATACTGCTTCGATGGCTTGAGTTGCTTCATCAATGATAACTACGTCAAAGGTATGATCTCGCAGTTGTCTTCCGCCTGCGGAGTAGCAGGTAGCTAGAACAACCTGTGGAGTAGTCAGACACAATCGTTCTTGTCAGGTACCAGGTTCGTCACGTACCTGGGACTCGGAGAGGACCGCCCTGACAACCC
>JBBPSN010000165.1:0-10972 GCA_038093615.1 Austroboletus olivaceoglutinosus | reverse complement strand
CGCGATACGCAGCTGGCCGTCGGACGTTGGGGTGTACAAGGGGCGGGATATGTACAAGGAGGCGCTGCTGGGGTACTTGGACGGGCGTGCGGAGGGGGATGGTGCGGGGGAATAAGGAGGGTGGTATGACGTGCATCAGATCAATATCGGATCTGCGATAGGAAAAAGAAGACGAGGTGTACATACATGTTTGTATTTGAGCTCCGCTTGAAGTTGAATATAACACGACTACGTCAGACGTCGTCATTCCTTGTCGCAACCCCTCCACTCGGAAAAACAAGCGATTGCGCACGGGCCAGCGAAGACGAGCACTGTGTCCCCGTCTGAACGCAAGTAAACGCAAGTATATGCGATTCCGACCGAGTCCGAGCTGAACTAAAATGTCCCCCGGTCACCAGGCTGTGTACCCAATTACGGGTTGCGTCACTGTCGTCATATCGTCATCATGCCCTCCTCTCCACCCACCAAACGCGACTCCCCCACCGCCGCCGACCACCAGCCCCCGCCACTCCATCGGCACTCCGTTCGCCAGACCCGCTCCGACTTTGATTTGGAGCCCAACCCTTTTGAGCAGTCCTTTTCCCGCCCCTCCCATATCCGCCACACTTCTGCGTCCCGCCGCGACTCCGCCAGTCCCGCCTCCTCCCGCACTTCCCAGCCCGACAGACCCCCCTCCGCTTCTTCCATTTCCCACCCAAAGAATGACAACGGCCGCTCCTCCCCCCGCACTGTCCTCCCCCCCGTCGCCGCCATCGCCTCCCCCTCCGATCAAAGCTACAACTGGCAATTCTCCACCTCCCTCGCCAACTCGCTTCGCGCCGGTCCGCTCTCTCCCGCCATGCTCGCTGGCCCCCAGCAGGGCTCAGACACCGCCCCACATTTGCCTTTCGACCCTGCCTCCTTTCGTACTGGTCTCACCCCCCGAACCGGTTTAACCCCCCGAACCGGCCTCACACCAGGCACTGGTCTAACTCCCCTCGTTGGCGGCCCCGTCTCTTTTCCCCCACCATCCCCAAACACCGCTGCCTTCCTCGCCCTCATGAACAACGGCTCCTCTGCCTCTGCAAACGCAACCATCACCCCAAACACTCTGTCCGCAATCAACGGTGTACTTGGCAACTCATCCAACCAATACACAGCCGCTACACACGCCCCTGCCACAAGCTCTCATCTCTCCACTTCCGTCACAGCGAGTCAAGACAATGACAATGCTTACATCAGCGCCAATAGTGCAGCAAGCACTGCCGCAAATGGCTTGTACTTGCTGTCACAAGCCCACCAGGAACTGACGAAACGTGAGGAAGCACAGGCACGTGCCAACGGTGCGGCAGTGGCGCCTACAAATGGCCGTAGAGGGACGAAGCGAAAGTCTTACGAGACCAGCAGTCCCCCACCACCTGCGGCGCGTGCCGTAGCCCCCACTGCTCAGGCGAAGCGGACCCGTGCGAATACCGTAAATAGCACGAGCACGAGCATGGGCCTGGACTCTGGCGAAGAAGAGCAAGAGGAAGATGACGATGACGACGATGACGACATGATGCAACACCCACAGCACTCACAATCAGGTGGCGCAAAGACTAAACATCACAAAAAGCCAGAGACCGAGGAAGAGAAGCGCAGGAACTTTTTGGAGCGCAATAGACAAGGTGTGATTCTCCCACACATGTGTTGGTCGTATGACGTTCTGACATGCATCCAGCTGCACTAAAATGTCGCCAACGTAAAAAAGCATGGCTTGCATCTCTGCAGGCCAAGGTCGAATACCTCACCACGGAAAACGAGCGGCTGACGTCGGCGCTTGTATCTTCTCGAGAAGAAATTTCTCGGCTTTCGGCGCTCGTTGGGAACACCGTCATGGGACCAGGAGGCCCGACGGTCGGTCCTGGTGTCGTTCCGAACGGGGTCGTTGCGAACGGGCAACCGGTGAGCATGAGCATGAACATGGCCTCCAAGGGTGGTGCGGGTGGTGCGGGCACCGCACGAGCGTCTTACGGGTACTGAGTCACTCGGAGGAGTCACATATCCCTGATTGGAGCCGCGTTCGTCACTGTGGGTGAGTGGGTTGCACATGGTTGGGGTCGCGTGTCGATTGATGCGCTTAGGAACGCTACATTACATGCACCGGCCGAGAGGCCAGACACTTCGTGCTGGCTGGACTCGTGCCGATAATTCCGCCGCGATGGCTACCATACATCAACGTGCCCCGGTTGTACTGTTATGTAGTTGCTTTGCCTGGAGTGTTGAGATACTATCTAGCAGCGTGTAGATGTGGCGTCGTCGCTATCGTCGCTATCATGCTACCTGTTTGTATGTCGTTGGACGGTAGACCAAGCCACTTGGTACATAAAAAACATGGGATGTAGGATATGTACGAAGCGTTAGTGGAGTGATGCGCGTGCGATTCGCTGCTTGTGTGCGATGAGTGCGCATAGGGCGGCTGTAACGGACTCGTCAGAAGGGGAACACCCAAACACTGGCCCAGTCACTGACCTCCTGCACCACTCCCGTCCTTGGCCAATCCAATTTCCATCCGGCCCTCTGCCTCTGATCCGACCAGCACCCGCAACGTCTCTCGCATGATCGACTCAAACTTGGGATAGAACTCGACCAGACTGCGACACGTACAGTAACCGGCATCTGTCGCAGAAACGGAACATACCTTCCGTCTACGCCGACGCTCACTCTCTTTCCCTCGTCCCGCAAGGGCCCCGTCGCGGATTCGTCCCGCCCAGTGCACCGTGCACGGCGCGTCTGCACCAGGATCGCAGCCACGGCACACGCGCTCATACGCGCCGCCCGTGTGACCACGAGCCCGCAGATTTCCCGCACAGTACCCGCATCCGCCAGCGTGACCTCGGACCCATCGGGGAACCCGAGGCGTTGCACGATGACACCTCGCACGCGGTCCAATCTTTGCTCCTCAGAAGCCTCGCCCTGGCACGAAGCGAATCGTCCGATCCCTTGCCATGCTTCCTCGATCTCGCTCAACACCGCCGTGTCAAGCCCCCACTGTTTGTTCAGCGATGGCGTGGAACGACCTCCAAAAAGCAGCGGTTTTGGAGCAGCATCCACGAGACTCAGAATCACGTTTCGCGTAATTTCTCCGAGATACATGCCCGAGATGAATTTCTCAAACGCTTGGAAACGCGGGTTGATGGATTCACGGTCGACCTTGTTGTCATATGGTGTTGTTGGAAGCGCGGTCCGCTGCTGGGTTGTGACGTGGATGTTCTCACGCGAGACAGACAAGAGGGACGTACTGCATTGTTGAAACCCCCCCATTCGGTGTTGACGATCATGTAGCCACCCTCCGCGGCGGCTGGCCCATTTCCAAGCTTGGTTATGTTGGCAACCTCCTCGACGTACGCGCCGTTCGTCCCGGTTCCAAAAATAGCGCCGAGGATGCACCCCCCTGACGTGTACGCCCGTGATAAGAGTGCGCCGACAGTCTGCAATCATCGTTATCTCATCCGACAATGAACCAAGCAAGCATATGATGCCACTGACATCATTCACCAGCGCAACACACCGGACATGAATGTGCTTCCTGTCGAAAGCGTCCTGAAGGAGCTTGATAACGTCCTTTCCTATGGCGTTTTTGGCTGAGAAACCCTTTGTCCACGTCAAGAGCGTGCCCGAATCAAGAGCAGTCTGTTCGACTGGGAAGGAAAACGTGAGGGCAAGGGGAACGTAAGACGTGTCGTTACTATCTCCGAGGACGGCATCATGGGAACCGACGGCGAGCGATGGTGGGATGGCGTTGGAAGGCGAACCAGCATCGGTAAGGAAAGCGTCGACGGAATCGGCCAGGTAGTCTTGAAGCGGCTCGTCACGGGTTGCGATAGAAAACGCCAATAACACGCACCGAAAAGCGTGGTCACCTCGCCGGTCTTCAATGCCTCGGACACCTTGTATTTCTGCTGGCGGACCGTAAAGGTCTTGTTGCCATGCAAGGTTACCTCGCACACGCGACTGTGTAGTTGTCGTGCATGAGGAGTGATGAAAATACAGCGTGTCGACCTACAGATTAGTGCCGCCGAGATCGAGGGCGAGAAAAGTGCTGTTCGGGTGGATAAGGGTGGCACTGTGGGTGTGGACGAGACCCTTACCCAGTCTCGGAACCATCTGGGACTGACTTGACGAACGTCGGGCTGAAAGATGGGTCAACACGAGTGAGATCAAGAGGGATGATGAGCACGGACATCATCGCCATCGAGTGACCATAGCTGGCGAGACCCTTGGCGGCCTCGTCTAGAAAGGTTTCGGTGAGATTTCGAAGAGCATCTTCGGATACGGTGAACTGGGCGCGGACGGTGTCGAGGACGTCTTGTTTGGACTGTGAGTAGAATGTCATGGCAAGAGATGGGCTTTACGGTACTGATAGGATGTCTTTTTAAAGAATCGACGTCATGACTTTCAAATCAGGAAAATGGTGAAGTACTAGATACTTGATATGACCAGTACCTAGGAATATCTAAGAGTATCATTAATATCTGGAAATACCAGCATCTTCCTGGACGGCGGTGGCCGCCGAAGAAGTGACCCGCCTTCACTCGGCCCCACGAGCGACGTGTGACATACAACTATCAGCCAACAGAACACGAGGCAACGAGAGAACTAGTTAATAGTTACATAACCCCTCCATCAAAAAATTAGTCTCGCTTCTCCCCAACAATGTCTCCTTCGCACTCTGGCAAGGGAAAAGAGTCTGGCACCGCGCGCGTCCTTGGCTCGGGCGCATCTGGTCAGGCAGCTCCACTCGTCCGACGTACAGCAGCTGATCGTGTGCAGGTGTTGCCGAGCTTTTGGTGTTTCATCCAGTGGACACGGTCGCCAAACGGCTCATGAGCAACAAGGCCAAGGTGATACTCCTGTCCTCCACTCCGTCCATTCTCCAACACCTTCTGTGTTGCTCAGGTCTCGTTCTCGATGCTTAGCGATATCATCTTCCGTGATTATGCCACGGCCACCGTGGGCCGCAAGTTTTTCTCCCTCTTCCCGGGTCTTGGGTATGCAGCGGGATACAAGGTCACTCAGCGGATATACAAGTTTGGTGGACAGCCATGGTTCAACGACATCCTCTCCCACAATTACAAAGATAAATTCACGAGTTGGTTTGGCGAACGGAGGGGGAAAATGATGATGCAGGCCACTGCTGGAAGGTAGAGGTCTCCATCGCTTTTCGTCGTTCTTTGCTAAAGCATGTTTCCAGCTTGACAGGAATCGGCGAAGTGGTGCGACTTTACGTCTGTTGGAAGCTGCACGTGTGCTCACCCCTTGGTTTAGGTCCTCCTTCCTCTGGATGCACTCAAAATCAAACGCCAAGTAAATCCGGAAGCATTCCGGGGGCGTGGTGTTCTTCGGATATTCTTGGAGGAGGGCACCACCCTCTACCGCGGTTGGGGTTGGACAATGGCCCGTAATGCACCCGGCTCGTTCGCGGTATGTCTCCCTTTGTTTCATTCAACTCAAGTACCATTTACACTCTGCCCCCAGCTCTTTGGTGGATCGGCTGCCACGAAAGAGTACGTGCTTGGTGTGACAGATTATTCACAGGCTACTTGGATCCAAAACTTTATTGCCTCGGTCGCTGGTGCCGTCGCCTCCATCACCGTCGCTGCACCACTCGACACCGTCAAAACGCGCATCCAAAACGCCAACTTTGAGCAAAAGGTACCTGGGTTGACAGTTGTGAGGGACCTGGTTCGCAACGAGGGCCCGACAGCCTTCTTCAAGGGTTTGACACCCAAGGTGCGTTGGGTCGTGTGCCACGTTTGCATGGCTGACCCGCTTGCACACAGATCCTTGTCGTCGGTCCGAAGCTGGTCTTCAGCTATACCCTCGCTCAGTCATTAATACCTTTCTTTGGCAAGTATGTTTAGAGTGATTTGTGTGGGACCAACATAATATCTGTCCGAGTTGTTGACATTCGTGATGCCATTTTACGAACGATTCCCGACTGGATGGATTTTGTTCAGTATCGTTGGATTTTTTACAACTGTCACGTATTTAATGCACCGCTCAATCGAATCTCGAGCGCTGGACGAGGATTCAAAATTTCGTGGATTAGTAATTTGCAAAGAGTAGTTTGCTTCCCGACACCAGAATCATGGCCATCGACGGTTTGATCATTCTCGACGCGTCAGGGTGCGTCTCTCGAGGTGCCGTGATTCTCTCACTCACCGCCATGAAGACGACCCGTCATTCAGTCTGGGTACACGTCCTTTCCCCCGGCGTACCCGCTGCTCCACATTGACACGCTCAACAACGAACTCTCCAAAGCTTCTCGAACCAGCAGCGTCGATCCTGTCATCTCCGTGCCCCCGGGGATCGGGGACATGTCGGGTGGAAGCGCGTGTTGTCACATCGAAATGGGAGAGCTGCGGTTAATCGCGAGTGTTTCCGGAGACGGTGAGGCCCATAGATCTCCAGCACGTCCGTTTCTCCCTACACACCTCTGCATCATAGCCGATCCTCTGATCGCGTTCGCGTTCCTGCAAGCATTCAGCGACATTTTGCACGATTATTTCGGAACGGTAAGTACGGCCACCCTGAAAGACAATTTCGACGTCGTGTATCAGGTAAGACATCGTTCCTGTTTTCACTGTCCTTCTTTCCGGCCTCACGCAAATAGCTCCTCGAAGAAACGCTAGATTCTTCCGGGTATCCTCTGACGACGTCCCCGAATGCACTTCGTGATATCGTTCTCCCTCCCTCGCTGCTCTCAAAACTGTTGGCCTCGCTACCGACAGCTGCGTCGTCGGGCTCGAATCGTCCTGGAGGTGCGCGGACGCATCTCCAAGTCTCTAATCACCACTCATCTACGTGTGATCCACCCTCCCAGTCTCCGTCGTACCCAGTGCCTCTTCTGCTGCCTTTGCATCACCCATACCGTGGCGAAAACTCGGCGTTCGACATAATCACAACGAGATCTTATTCGACGTCATCGAGGAAATGCAAGCCATCATAGGACGGCAAGTCGCTCTCGTGCTGGTCGTTCGAAACGCGAAATTGATCCCATTGTTCATCAGCAACGGGGCTACCCTGACGAGCAATGTGTTTGGCAAGATCGAGTGCAATGCCAAGCTGACCGGTAGGCACACCAGTTTCTCTGTTGGCGGCGCTGGGAAGGAGACGTATAGGTATGCCGGACTTGCTCGTGAGCTTTTCGAATCCAAGCGTCATGAAGGAATGTGCCTTTCATCCCTGCGTACGGCAAGTGTAGTTCCGTCCATGGTCCGTATGGTATTCCTGAGGCGAGCGTCGCGCAAGGCTGCAACGATGGATGCGCGAAAAGGCGCTCTCGTTCGTCCCGCCTGACGGTAAATTCGGGCTCGGCGAATATCAGTATGCACCCCCGCAAGGCGCCCTGACCGGAAACGCGCCGATACCACTGGCTTTGAAGCCCAGCATGACCGTGGAAGACTATGGAGGTGTGTTTGCCATTCCTTGTCTCGTTCTTTTTGCGGCCTCATGCGATACGTCGCGCAAGGTCGTTTCACGGTCACGTTTAGTTCGAGGACGATGAAGATTATGGAAAACGTGCGGATAGAGGTTTATCTCGGGGAAGGCGCAACGGGGGCTCAATGTACGATCTCGAGTGCTGGATCTGGCGTCGGGTCCGTAGGCGGTACCGAAGGGTCGTGGACGTTTGAACCGCAAAGACAAGTGCGTATCGCCTGATACGCCGTGATGCCCGAGTTTCTCAAAAATTAACAAATTAAAGACGCTTTGTTGGAACATTCCAAATATGCATTCGTCTGGTAGTTGGGTGCTTCGCGGTTCTTGGACTTCCAAGTACGTCTTTGTTGGCCTGTCATTCCGGCGCATGTTTTGGTCATCTCTTTCCTCCAGAGTGAAAACTCCACGTCCAGCACATGCGTTCCAGATTTATTTTGAGGTGCCTTCGCACAGTTTCTCTTCTCTCAAGGTGGACCAAGTTCGGCTTACGGGTGAGACTTACAAGATGTACAAGGGAGTGCGGTCATTGAGTTGCGGTTCCATCGAGTGGAGGTGGTAGCACGTTGTCGTTCCCCGACGAAGTGATTTGTCCATAGCATTTCGTGACAATGCCACGTCCAAAGTTTCGGGGACGGTATATATGTACTTTGCATTTCAGATGAGCAGTGAATTAGGATGCCAAGTTCGTAGATAACAACCTCTGCCAACGCCAACGACCACCCTCAAATCCTGGGTGCGGTGAAATTCTCGAACCGATTGACGACCTGATTCCAGTCTACGACCGTCCAAAACTCCCTGAGGTAGTTTTCCTTGCCCCATATACCGTGATCGCGCAGCCAGCAGTGTTCGTGTACGCTGATGCAAAACAGGGGGTAGATGTAGTCCCCGAGCGTGGTGACGTCGTTGGAGTTCTTTGGGCCGAGAAAAGACGGCGAAGGCCCATTGGAGTCGTAAAAGGAGCGTGCGCGCGTCTTGTAGTCGTCCTGGGCAGAGACGGAAGTATGGAACGACCGCGCCAGAGACTGTGGGGGTGTGTACGAAGCACCCGACGACGGCGTATGCGGGGTTGGATTGGAAAAGGATTCCTCTCCGAGCACGGGTGCCGTGATGGGTTCGATCGTGCCGGCGCCGGAGCGGATGAGCAGGGTGCCCGACGCAAAGGTGGGCAGGAACGCGATGTTGCGCTGTGCGTCCGTGGCGAGCCAGACGTAGCCGGAACCAGCCATACCGCTGACGGCGGCTGAGATGAGGGAGCGCAAGGAGTCGAGGCCGCCGAATTGCTTCTGGACGGAGGTGCCAAAGACGCTCGCGTCGATGCGTTTTTCGCCATTGTCCTCTGATGGGGGTCGCTGGTGGATAAAGGGGGATGGTGAACAAAAGGGGGAAATGAAAGGCGGTGGCCTACCAGGGAGTGGAGGAAGAAGCTGTTGTTGAGCGCGTGACTGGCGTAGTTGAACATGACGGCCCTGTCTTGCGTTCGAGCGGTGTCGAGAACGATCTGTGCGACCGTTTTCCGTCTGTCCTCGACGCCTGGGACGTGCCAGCGTTGTAGCAAAGAAGAAAAGAAGAGTCGGGAGGAGAGGGCTTACTGCGACATTCTTGGTTCAGACGGTCGAGCAGACCTTGTTGGTACTCCACCGCGACCATTCGAAGGGTCTCGGGAGACATGAATTTCTCGAGACCGTCTTCGATGTTGTATGGTAACTTCTTGCGCATATGGATATGCCGGCGAGGCGTCCGAGACGCTTTCGCTGACCTTGAAGCGGCGAGGGCGGTGGAGCGCGACGAAGAGGCGAGACGGAAACCAGCGTTCATGACCGACTTGGATGAGCGCGTTTTCTAGGGGACCTTTTTTTTTTCTTCCCGCCGTGGAACGCGTCCAAATGAGACTTCCGTTTTTGGACACTAGCCTTTTCTCACTTCCACGTCGCCAAGCATCGTCCATGGCTGGCCCAAAAGCATCGTCACAGACGACACCCTCGAGTGTATCACACGCCGTGTCTGCGCTCTGGAAGTCCTACTTGCGCGACACGCCCGACCGTCTCAAGTTCATCGACGCCTTCTTGGCGTTCATCGTGCTCTCCGGCGTGTTTCAATTCGTCTACTGTGTCCTCGTCACCAACTTTCCTTTCAACGCCTTTTTAGCTGGGTGCGCCCTCACACGTCGTTGAATGTGTTCTCTGGCTCACTGGGCATATGTTGCAGATTCGCGAGCTCGGTGGGACAGTTTGTCCTCGCTGCCTCGCTCCGGGCCCAAGTCAACCCGCAAAACCGCTCAGAGTTCAAGGACGTGTCTCCCGAGAGGTCCGTTCGCTCCCCCTGCTCGCCATGCATACTCAGGGTATCTACAGAGCATTCGCCGACTTTGCGCTCGGCTCCATCGTACTCCACTTTTTCGTGTTCAACTTTCTCGGATGAACTGCATGTGTCCACGAATAAGAGTGAGGTGTAATACAGGCCGATATTCTTAAATTAGGATCTACTGCTTGCGCTCAAAGGAACTGGAGCGCTGCAAGCAAGATTAGCGAGCCACTCTGAGCGTACTGCGACAGGGGACTTGCCCCAAATATAACCACGGCAAAATCAAATGCGTATTCTCCTGTTCCCTGTGTGAGCGACCAAAGCACTGGGGACGGGATGCGAGACATACCCAACTCGAGATATGTTCGCAAGAGTTCTGTGGCTTGATCAGACGACATGTGGGAGGATAGAGAGACACTCACGGCGAACGTCCTTGTTGGGAACTTGGGACAGCGCAGGGCTGAAAATGACGCGATGAGCTGGGTCAAAGGATGGACAGAGATGACGCACGTTAGACCGGTAGAGCGCTTGAGGCCGGCAAGGAAAGCACTGAAGAGTACAGCATCGAGGGCGAGGTGGAACAGACCGCCGAACATGGTGGTAAGAGTTACAATGCTCTAGCTTCCCACGACCACTATGATTGACATGAATGGGCTACAACGGACTACGATACTGCAACAGCTTTTGTGACGTCTTTACAGTATTGTCTTTTTCTTCCTTGATCACGGCAGAGAACGCCTTGAACCGTGGCGTCGCGGCATCTCCTGCAGATTACATACATTAGCAAGGGTGGCCAGACTTTACGAGACGTTTCTGACGTTGAAGCTGGAAGGCGGCACTCTCGGTGGTGGTGATGCGGCCACCGGCTTGGCGGATATACGCAAGTGCGACGGGAACCTCCTCCTTGTTGCAGCTAGACACAGCATCCGCAAGGACGTGGACGTCATATCCGTTTCGGATAAGATCGAGTGCGGTTTGAAGGACACACACATGTGACTGGGCTGACGTTAACGGGAGACCAGGGCCGGGACGGTAAACGGACCTCGATGCCAAAGAGGACGACGGAGGTTACGTGAGGACGTTCTTGCAACAGAGACTTTACCTCAGGAACCATCATGGAGAACAGGGACTTTTCGACCGTCGCAACGTGCAGATCCCCAAGCGCCGCCAAGTCGATTTCGGGCGTGGTGTTTCCGAGCGCTATTATGTA
>JBBPSN010000163.1:0-34785 GCA_038093615.1 Austroboletus olivaceoglutinosus | reverse complement strand
AAAAACGGCCACATGTGCCGACGCTAGCCGGAATGCAGATTCGGGCGTCACGCTCCCTGACGATCCTTTGAAACATTTACCTGCTTCTGGCTGACCGAGGTACGCTCCTCTCGCGTTCGAGCATACAGAGCACCGAAATGATCCCATGCTCGAGCATCTTCGTTCTTGCAACCATAGTATTTCTTCAATGGCATGCTTTATCGTAGAATTCCCTAAACTCAATGTTGCTTATCCATGCATTGATACAAAAGAGAGAGAGAGAAAGTGTTCGTCATAACCCACGTGCATATGTATCGAGGCAATCCATGGGTATGAGTTACATACACCAAACATGTTACATACCCTTCCGAGAAATCTCCACGTGCGTGCAAAAATGACCCTCTAGTTGAGTTGGCGGACGAACCTGTCCAAGACGCGCATCAACCGCCTCCACCGCTTCTTGACATCGAAGACCATCGCGTGGTCCAGTTCCGGAAAAAACAGCACCTCCAGCCGCCCACTCCTCCAATACGCCTTTTCCTTGTCCTCGCCCGTCAGATATCTTCTCACCTCCTCCACGTTGACCACTTGATCTTGCCCGCTCAATGCCACAGCGACGACCTTGTCCTGGAGGTCCTCCTTCCACAATATGTTCTCGGTCCAGAAAAAATGCCGTGCGAGCGTACGCGACACGTCCGGGTCGCGACTCGAAAAGTACCACAGCAACCATTCGTTGGCGTGCCGCGGCGACCGGTACATAAAGTTGTACGCCACGTCGGGGAGGTGTAGCAAAAAGGGAATCGGATCCACAAAGAGTGTTGCAACGACGCGGGCTGCGAGGTCGGGATCACGGAGGAGTTGGGCGGTGATGACAGTGCCGTACGAGTGCGCGGCGATGACGACGTGCCGGAGCGATAGGGTATCGAGAATATCTCGGATTGCGGTCACGGTTGCGTCGCGTGAGAGGGGCGGAGCGGCGATGCGAGAACTGATGTATAGGAATTCGGGGACGACGATGCCTATCTCTGGGTTTTGTGATACGAGATCTGCAAGGAAGGCCGTATACGGGTATAATCCAATCTGTGAAACGTTCTGATCAGCATGCAAGAGAGAAAACAATGAGCACTGAATATCCACGTACACCGATTCCATGAAGAAAGAGCACTGGGTTCTGCTTGACCGAGCGATGGGGTCGATACCAATATGAGAGGCCTTTGATGTTGGAAGAGCGGGAAAAAAGGGTGAGTGGACGAGGAGGGAACGAGTGGAATAGCCCTTTTTCGTTGTAATGACAAAATCCGAGCATGTAAAGTCTAATGCTGATCATGAAGTCCATGACACCGACAATCTGAATATTTTCGTCATTTTGAGTCCCACGTTGTACGCTATAAACAATACGCACCAAATACCACAGCAGTGGACGATGCGACATGGAGACTGGATCAAGAGTCAGCCTCATGCATGGGGTATCTTTGTTGTAGCCGTCCGGGAGTGTCCGTCCGAGAACCTTCTCGACGACTGCCAGGTATTCGACAATCTCGTCTTCCCATTCCTTTTTGTAGCTCGCGTTCATTGATGTCGAGAAGAAGGCCCACAAGAGCCATTCCAAGACGTTCTTCCTCTGGAAGTTACGAGTTTGGTAAAACCAGCCGGATGCCTGAGCAGATCCAAAGTATGCAGAGCATCTCCCGAAGAGTGCTCGGCGCTCTTCACGGGACAAGATCGGGTGAATCGCCGCCTGGAGGGCAATACGACATCAAGAGAATACGTCCAATGAACAGGATGACGTGCCTTTTGAAGATGGTATCGTCTAGGCAGGTATATGCAGATGAAGAAACCAGCCTCCAAGCATGCGTAGACCAACGCGCAGACATAAAGGGACGCCCACCGAGGGTTAATTTGAGCGGGCGCGGGTAGTAGCAGCACGCAGGCCACACAGAGCATGCTGAGTGGTGCGATCAACTGGAGTGCTGCGATGGCGACTTTGATGAAAATGTATTCTGGGGTGCTTTTCCCCAACATCGTCCAAGTCGAGGAAAAGTCTACTTGCTCTATGCCTGAGCAGTTAGGACTTGATGGAGGTGTTGAGCATAGAGGCGTTCATTGTTGTGGCAGTGTTGAGCGCAGTCAGCTCATCCTTTTCTGTTTAACGTTTCCGTTGACTCGGCTCTTCATTCGTATGGGGCGCTCTTGATACATCCGGAAGAAATCACAACGGCTAGAAAATCACTGCCCCGAGACCATCTGGAGAACCTACAGGCTACCCCGAAGCCTTAATACTTCCAACACAAGTACACGACACGCACTCCACCTTTACTAGTTTCAGCGTATCGTGTTGACGTATGCAGTGAGAAAAGACCACATGGGTGCAAACTGCATCATCCAGGAGCTATAGTCCATGCCGTGGGTCAGTTCCAGTCATTGCGATCCACGTATATGAACGGTTTCAGATATGTGGTCGGAGGTTCGCTGGTCTCCAGTTCAGTATTCGTATGTTTCTGGGCAACCCCAGCCTCAGACGGTGTTACTCTGCATAGAAAGTCTTGGGAAGATCCCAATCAAATTCTGCTTAGTAGTAAGTTTGGATGTTCGTTTTGTTCTTCGACGACTTGATCGTGAAATCATGTTTTAATGTTCATCCAGAAATAGGAGGGAAGGTCTTAACGACACATATGAAAGCGCACTAGAATATGACCGGTACCGTGATTCTGGCCCATATCTTACACCCTATCTGGTATAACCTCTTTAGTACGCTGATGAATTCAGGCAATTATGCTTGCTAGTTCATTTTCCGAAGACTTCTTTTGATCGAGCGCACCCGTACTATTCCACTGTCGATGGATCCCACGAAGATTGCTTGAAAGAAGTTGCCACTCAGCGCTCGGCCATCGAACTTTGAAGCCAGGTACCTTACCCATACTCGTCATTCCCGCGCTCTACAAAGTATCGACGTCCGGCATGCTGTCCCTCTCCATCGCTATCATCACCATTCGAAAATTAAATCTGACGTAGATTTCAATCACGACCAAGCAAGTTAAATGGGTCGTTCAGACGCACCGAGGCTCCACCAACACGGATGCAGGACAGACTATGGATCGTAATTCGCCCCTCATCCGCACCAATCGCGAGAATGCCATGATCTGGGGAAAGCGCGATCACACGCTTATCTACAACATGCGGGATGACGTGAAACTGGACGCGTCTCGACGTGTCCCAAAATGTAATGGCGTCCTTTGCAGAGTATGCGAGGAATTGTCCGTGTTACAGGACAACGACGCCCGAGAACTTGTCGCTCTCGGGCACTGGCCACTCGGAGACCAGCTAACCGGTAGACGCCTCGATCTGCTTGACGTTACCGTCCGCCCTCATCGACCCGCCCTCCGCTGTCATCGTTGCCCACCTCTTCCGCCGCCTCTCCCGCCTTCTCCCGCCTACTCTCCATCAACATGCTCTCATCCCTGCATGAGGTGACCGCATCGCATCGCCCTTGCCCTCATCATCGTCCTCGTCGTCTCACCTTCACCCTCTCATCGCGCCACCCAGCGTTGTGTCACTCAAGGTGGCCCTGCTAGGCACCCTCATGCTTGCCCTTTCCCCCGATCGCACCACCCTCTCTGCCGGCACGGCCCCCACAGCAGCCCCGCCATGCGTACCATGCGCTTGCTGCGCCTGCTGCTGTAGCCCGCCGAGCCACCCCCCTCACCTTCCCCCCCACCATTTCTCTCTCCCCCGTCATTGTCTCGCTGACAGTCTCACTACTCCGTTTGCCCCCATAGCCCTGCCGAGTGCTGAAGACTCAATAGGCGACTCGGTGTTCTGTACCGTGCACCCCACCGCTGCCCTATCAAGTCGCCGCCCTATCCCTTTCCCCAGCCGGTAGGCTCACGAACACGGGCAGCCTGTAGGTCCGACCACTGCAGACGTGTTGTCTGCCTGCACGTCCGTGTGTGTGCGCACTTGTCGGGCTGTCTGCAGTGGCGGCAGGGCCAGGACCTTACCCTCATGCATACGACGCGTGTGCCTGCTTGCCAAGGGACCAACTCGCTTGCCCTCGCTTTCCAGCAACCCATGCACCTCCTACACATGCTTGTATGCGTGCGCTAAATATTTTATTGAAATTATTTGATGGACACGGTATTGTCAGCCTTAATGGGCAGAAGCTAATGCAGGGCTAGAAGTTGAAGAAAAATGTATACATGCGTGCCATAAAAATGGTATAAAACGAGATTATAGACCGATCCAAAGAGATCCTTGTCGTTACTGACCACCTCCTGCTCCTGGAATATAAATAGACCACCAGTTAACACAATAATACACCAGCCAATATAGGGGATGAAGGTGCAAATTTACCTTGCGGAGGGTTGGCAGGCTGAGGGGGGTTCCCCGGACCACTGCAACATCTGAGGAGTCGAAAAATGGGATTGGTTACTAGTACGAGACCATGAAAACACGTAATGAGGAAGTTGTCTTTGAGCGGGTCGTTCATGGCGGTAGGTATCGCCTGTTGGTTGCGATGCAAAGTTTTCGATACAAGTACTAGGGGCGGCAAGACAAGGGCAATGATTGCCACTAATACCAGAAGGTTGACTAAAATGAAAAAGTTATTTACGTGAGCAAGTTCGCAGGAGAATTGAACTTACTATCAGTGCCCGGATGTTTGACTACATCGATGCCCAGAAGGATGACGAGAAACCAATAGATTGTTTGATATAAAAAACCCAGGCCCTTGACTCTTGAGCCTTGATATATGGTCGCAGTAAGAATCAGTACAGAGAAGCCGGCATATACTCCAAAGAATACACCAAGATGGTGCTGCATGGGTCATATGGTGATGATCCAGTGGGAGGCAATGGCGACAGTGGCGACCAAGATGGCGAATGGGAACAAGGAAAAAATCCAGCGGTCGAAAAAAAGGACAATGCAGTTCCGAAATGTAGGTTGAGCGGGCTGTTGGGCGACGGCATGGGGCTGTGGATTTGCTGGGCCTGGGACCTGCAGCGGCTGGCACTGAGATGTAGGGGCGCGTGCTGGAGTGTGAATGGGGGATTGATAGGGTGAAGCATGATTATCCGAAGCAGTGGGGATCAAATGACTAGAGGATATGTCGAGAGTCAAGGAGAAGGACATGGTACTAAGATATTCAAAGGGCTTGGGATAGGACCAGGACGAGCTGTGGGGGAAAACTGCATAACAGTCAGTCTGATTCAATAGGAATGCTATACTACTATGTGACATCATCGTCTTCATCGCTTTTCCTTTCTTCTTATACACATTTGGCCCTCCCATCCGACGATTTCTCTTTTCTTTATCCGTTCTTCATCTGGACGCTCTTACAGTGCTGCCTTCTGTTTATTCCTTTGATTTTCTTACTCACTCGCTGGCCTACAAGCGTCGTCGACTCGTTGCTGTTCGTTGTCATGCAGGTCAGCGGTATGGCGGAGTTGAAAACAAGTGGGGGGCATACCTTCAGCGCGCTTCATCATAGTAGGCTGTCGAGCACGCCGCGGTTCACACCTACGCTGCCGACTCACTCACACCCCACCCCTTTTTAGTTACTTACATCATGCTCGATGAAGAAGGCTGAGAAGTCCGTGAACGTGAACACGAGCACAAGCACACAGACGGACATAATGTCCTTATGTATGCCCGTGCTTGCATGCACGTTTGTTGTTGATGTCGTTGGAACGGCGTGTGTTGCCCGCGCCACCGCCGCCATCAGATGGGGTGGGTGCGCCGTTGCATGCACGCGTGAAATGTGGCGGAGCCGCAGTGGCAGCGTCGGCGCACGCCCTTGCCCTCGTCGTCGTCGTCTTGGAGGCAGTGGACGCACAGGTGAATGGGCGGGGTGTCAGTGCCGCGGCCTGAGGTGGGGACATACCTTTGGCAGTCGCCTGCTGCCATTGCTGTCCCCCGCACACTCGCCGTTGTCACAGTGGGTGGGGGTGACGATGGATGCGGACGTTACACATATCATGTACGTTCTTCTGTGGTTGCCCTAACACCACCGAGCTTCTCTTCGTCGTCGTCGTTGCGGTACCGGGTGCGCCATTGCATGCCCGCGCCCTTGTCGTCGTCATCATCGAGCTGGTGGGTGCACCCACGCCGTCATCTTCAGGGGATGAGTGGGGAGGGAAGCGACACAGGTTAGGTCGTTGTGGCAAGTAGTGAATTGAATACATTATCATGGCCGGACTGATCCGATTTCACAGATTGAAAAAGGGGGTCAATAGGAGGATTCCAGTCCGAAGCTCATCTCACTCGAGGACAATTCGAACAAATCAACCACACCCCATTGTCCGACATGCTCTTTCATCGTCCGCCTGCCAATGGCGTCTTTATCTTTCTCATTCTATTCACCATCAACAACTTCGTCGCGACGCCCACCAGCGTGCGTGCTCAGTCGCCACCTTCAGCAACACCCAGCGATACCAACGACTCAGGCTGGACCAATTGGGATCTATTCTGTTTCATTCCTGCGTGTCAGTGCTTCCCCAAAAAGAATTGTACCGCAGTTCGCTTACAGCTTTGAAGTTATTTTAGCAGGTGTGATGTTATCTGCTTGTATAGCTGGTTGTTTTTGTCCAAAGGAGACACTAGACCGACTTGCTGAGATGAAACAAGAGTCTTCTGATCGCTGTTCAAAACAAGGACAACACAATGCAGGACCACCCAATGCAGTACTGGCGCCGCCTCCACCAGCACGCACATGCGAGCATGTCCCGACTAGCGATGCCCCTGGTGGTGCTGCAAACGAGAGGCAGCCAACTCCACCACCGTCCTATTCGGTGAGTCATCGTCATGTCTTGGCTTCAGTTACTAGCCAGCGAAACGAGTAGACTTACATTTTCCGTTGCGATTTTAGCAGAAGTCATTACTCGCATATCCGGAGCCTGCCATTCAGAAGGAGATGATAATGTCGGCCGGAATTGCACCAAATGGAGATCGATTGTGAGGTTACTCGAAAGCAGTGATTACAGACGAGTCCACTCGCAGAAGTTAGGCTCGGAGCTATTTTGTTATCATGTCTGATGAATCACAACTCGCCTTAAGTAAAATGTTCATCAACATTTGCCACTGAAAATTGTCTCGATATGATGAAGGGACGCCCAAACCCTTTATCCGTACGGTGGTGCGACGATAGTAAGTCGCCAAGCCTATGTAATTTCTGCGACCGGATATTTGTAATCAAGTAAAACCTCACGATGTCCCTAAGGACTCTCTGAATGAAACAGAACAGATGGGTAATTTAAAGAATGCAGCAACGCACTCGATCGCCTGATGGAAAGCGGGTCGGATCGTCCTAGACGGATCCCAAAACTACAGTTATGACGATTTCCATAATTTAGACGACCAGGTGGACATGCCGTGCATAAAAAAAGGGAAAAATCAATATTGAAATCTAAAAGGAATCAACGCTCGCACGTCCATTCGTTCCTCCAACCCTTCCGCGTTCTCTACAACACTGCTGACGCGGCGTCCCTGGGATAGATCCAGACCTCGAGCTCACACGACAACGACTTCGGCATTCTTTGACTCGCTGCTCGACGAGGACTTACGCGCAATCAGACGACTGCACACCACACCTAAACACGCGTTCGCTCACCTCGTCTCGCACGTACTCGTGCGTCGTATCGATCTGGATGGTAATATTCTTGGGCACGCGGTTCTAAACGAAAAATAAACTCGACCTTTTTCACGTCCGCCATCGCGAAAAAACACACCTTGGACGGCGTCCCAAGCATCGTCATCCGCCGACCCGGCACGTCGACCGACGTCTCATTGTTCCGAGTCACGCCCCTTAGCCCCTCGCGCGAGTTGAGAGTCGCAAGGAGCGTGCTGCAGTTCACTATGCCATCAAAGACGCGTCAACCGAGAGCTCATCGAGATGGACAAAGGGGACACACGCCGTCCGAGGAAAAAGTAAAACGTGATGTAGGCGGCCGAATCTGTCCATAGGTACATCTAGGACTGAGGATCTGCAAAACGGACGGTAGCACGACGCAACGACGCTTACGCATAGGAGTGAGGCCAGGGCACAAATGCTGTTGCGCTGTCAGCGATGCACCTCGAGCAGATCGCGAAACGGACCTGGTCAAGATGCCGGTGTTGATGCTGAACATGACCTACGCGGCGTCCGTCTTTCACCGAAAGCAGCTTCGTGAAAATGAACACTTGCCATCTTATTTATCGCCGCATCCGATCTGACGTTGGATCGTTTAGAATGCACGGCGAGCAAACGTGCGGCGATAATCACCTCTGGAAGCCTGTTCGCGCTCTACGGAGCACACAGCAGAGCAAGACGGCGATGAGGACGTCCCCCGCTACCGTAGTCACATTGGCCACTTGAGAAAGACCCTGAGCCGAGCCTTTAGTGGAACGATCGTAATTGTGGATTTCGTCTCGTTTACCTTTAGGATGTCGAGTTGTACATATGTATTGATATGCAGACTGAGGGTGCATGAATGATATGCACGCGGGAAGGAGATACGAAACATAAAACGCACGCCTTTGTAGCAAAAACTACGCAATGCCGATTCTGTGAATCACGTTTCCACAGAAAACCGTCCCTCACGCACCAATAGCTGCAACTATAGACGGCATGCGATCAGTACGAAAAAATCGCGCTTGAAAATACGTGACTTGCCGAACTGAGCAACGATAAATATTACCTAGGGGAAAAAAAGACTGAGAAATTCTCCGTATCACGAACCCTACACGACTCACAGCTGGGCCAGTGGCGAACAAGTTTCGATTGCTGACTGTTGGAGGAATTCGACGACGGGACTCGATCAGCGATGGGAAACGTACGCTTGTAAATGCGCGTCGCTAGGAAGCACTGAACAAGCAGCGTAGCGGACACCTTGTATGCTCGTCGGTTGAGTACCATCAAACGCGAATAAACGCCGTACATTAAAATAAATCGAAACCTGTGCCGCGTAACGTTGCAACAGATCAACGACGAGTAGCTTGATAAAACTCGGACGTACAAAAAAGCACCTGAAGGAAAATAAGCACAAACGTGTCGTCGACCAGTTCGACTCACCATAAAGTCTTGCCGAGCGCTCGAGACGTTCCAAAGTCGGAGACGAGGTACACGTAAACTAGAGACGCATAAATACATATCGACAAGTGAAAAGAGGAACCCCCTTACTTCCGTGCGTAATCAGGGCCTGGTGAGCAGTATTCGACAAGAAGACGGCAGCGACCTGAAACCCAATTTCAACACGGGGAGAAATGAAAGATTCGCGTAAACGGACTGTAAGCTTGTTCTGCCACAGGTCCGAGGGATGGCGAGTGTAATACTCCCAGGTCTGAATACAGCAGGCTAGCGGTTTTCTGGTTTAATCGGGTAGAAACGAGAAGAATGTCGTCACACACATCCATACAGACTATGAATGGTCAATAAGCACCGATTTACTTCACGTTTCATATACTCACATCGCGGAAAAGATGACTCCTAACAAGAGAATACCGTAACTGAGATAAACGTTAAACTGTCAAACGAGCGCGCAAGGAACAAAGGAAAGGAGGGACATACGTAGAATCAAAGTCCCCCATCGGTAGAGGAGTAAAAACAGAGGAGCGAAAAGGGAGAGAACAACGAACGGGAATCGACGATGTTATTCTGCCGGCTCTATTTGAGAACTCTACAACGTTGAACACGTTCCAAATTCAACGCCAGCAGCGGTCCATCTCATCATCAAATATAGGCGTGACGTGGCGCGTAAAACAGGCCTCTTGATACGAGCGTTCGTCTAATCTAGAGTCTTGAAAGATGGAGTCGTCGTTGCGAAATGGCAAGCGCGTCGTAGCTACCGTCGGTTCACGTCCAGTTCGCGTCCTCTTCGTTCGATGGGACTTGGGAACTCGTGAACGCCTCAGGGCGGCGCATCACCTCGCAACGTGAGCGAGGACGCTGAAACCGTCGATACCATTGCCGAATGCAACGGTTGCGGGTCTCCACGTCGACTAGCCAGCGTCCCCCCGTTCGACTTACCGCGATAATCCATCTGCAAATTTTCTGTCAGATGGCACGATAAGCGCGCGTGCGCGATTGCCATAGTCATTGGGAAATGGGAATAATCTTTTCTCACGACCAGTGAGATGACAAGGTAGAAGGCGCCACTGGCATGTGACTCCCATGATGTACTATCTCAACTGACCTACGATATCAATCAAACAGATAAGATTCCAATCCTAGAACGATACAGAAATGATATCATCCGAGTATAGACAAACCAACTGATACATGACCCACACCAACTCGTACATGGAATTCCTCGCATTCCTAGCGTACACGTTCCCCCTAGGTAATCCGATACTGGATCCGCACCCTCTCGTGCGCCTTGACGAACACATCCTCCCACAACCTCTCCAAAATCTCCGTATCCCTCCGCCCCGTCATCGCAGACGTACTCCAATACCACGATGACACGCTCGCATGCTGCTCCATGATCGCCCCAAAAAACGCCGCCAACGCATCAACAGACTCGGGCCCGACGATCGAGTCCGCCACGTTCACCGAAAACGGGACGCGCGGGGTGACCCCCGCGAGCGTCGACGTGACGGCAGGCACGTCCGTGTACCCCCGTGTGTCGATAGCGAGACAAAAGTGGTGCAGTGACGGGAGCGTCTGTAAGAGCTCGAGAAGCCCGCTCGGCGTGATCCCGCCCTCCGTCTTCCAGCCCCACTCCTCGTTGACGAGGAGTTGCTCTAAATGGGGCCACGCGGACGCCAGTTGGAGGAGGTCGTTGTCCGTCATGTTCACGGTCGAGGCGATGTTGACGTCGAGGAGACGAAGGCTGGAAAATGCCGTGCAGGGCAACATGTCGTCGAACGTGAGCTGGAATCGCTCCGAAACATGGTCGCTGAAATCCGCAGATCGCATTTGGGTCACCTTTAGGTTCTCGAGGGTATGGAGGGTACAAATCTTTTGCAGACCGACGAAATAGGTACTGAGGACACACCCGGAAGGGCAACCACCGATGTAGGTAGTGAGGGATTCGATCGCTGGCAGTTGCATGTGCGGAAGGATACATGAAATGCGCTGCAACGATCCCGACGATATCTCCAAATCGCGCAGTTTCGAAAAGCAGAATATGGCCCTCGACGATACGATGCGCTCAGCTATTGCGGCGCTCAACTTGAACGACAGACGAGTCAAGGAAGACGTCCGAGAGAGATGCACCAAGGCGTCCAAATCCAAGCTAATGCACGGACAAAACAAGACCTGCAAATTGGCCCAGTGGCGTACCAAACCTGAAACGGCCTCGTTGGAGCCGGCGTGTGAACGACGCATGCATATCCGAACTTTCCTCAAGTCTGGGCAGAGATCGGCAAGCGACAGGGGGAAACTCTGCAACGGAGGATCATCTCCAAACACAAAGTTGATCTCGAGTGACGTCAATGATGGGACTGCCAGGTGACGCATCAGGGGGAACGTCTCCTTGATGAACTCCCAACGCAAGAAGCGGAGATTGGGAAACATGGGGTCAGGTGTAGGAGGGTCAAAGAGGGTCTTGACGGACTCCCAATTGAGTCCTCTGGTGAAATCCTTTATGGAGCGGATGCGGCGCGAGTAGCTTCGGAGGGTGACCCACTCGGACTGCGTTAGGGGTCTAGTAAACGTATACCACTCGATGTGATGTGAACATGCACGGTCTAGATGCGAATGAAAAGGTCTTACCGAACATCCAGGGTATACTCTGTGGGAAGCCTCAGGGAGACATCGTGCGAGGGGAGACAGGTTATCCATTTCCGTCCAAAGGACGTCTAGTGCCAATTCTTTGAACGTGCGACACGTTCGAGCGAGCGCAGCGAGATCTGCATGCCGTCCGTCCGATCGACTTTGCGGATGGCAGTAAGAAAGGACGTTTAAAACGATCTCTTCTAGTCGAAGCGCCTGGTACATGTCGACCTGATCTGCGCCGATGCACGAGACGAGAGTCGGAAGTTGGTTAAAGTCCCTTTGCCTTTCTCGGCTCCCCCCTTCTATCGGATCGGAAATCGGAAGCATTAGGGCGCTGCGGAGAAGCCATCGCAGTCGGACTCGCAGCCACCAACGTTCTCCTCCTCCTCCATCCACCATGGACTCTCTCATGCGCGTAGCAGAAACACTCAAATCTATCCGCGTGCGTCCACCGTCTTTTTTTTTGGTCTTTTCCTCTGACCCTAGGTGACGTGCAGGAGACACGACTGAGCGCACTACGATCACCCACCGAGTTCTTTGACGTACACCGCATCTCAAGACCCGCAGACACGACCCAGGCCGTCTCGGTGCGTAACGACGGACCGTCGTTGGACCACGCTCACCTCGTTCTTCACACCTCAGCGCATCACCTACAACACACGGTACTTTTCCGGCAACTACACCCTCATCGTCCTCGTCCTCGCCGTATACGCCCTGTACGTTCCCCCGCTCCCCTCTTCCTCGCCCGACCGCTGACCCCCACGTGACCAGCATCACCAGCCCGCTCTTGCTCCTCTCCCTCGTCTTCCTCTTTGGCGGGTTCGCCGCCATCAACAAGTTTGGTGCGTCACCCCCTTGCTCTCGCTCCCATGTGACTCATCGCTTCCCCTTCTCGTGCCCCCTCGATATAGGCCCCGACCCCCTCCAAGTCGGCGACCAAACCATCACCCAAAAAACCCTCTACACTGCCCTCTTCGTCATCGGCATCCCCCTCCTCTGGATTGCCTCCCCCGTCATGACCTTTTTCTGGCTCGTCGGCGCCTCATCCTGTCTCATCCTCGTCCACGCCGCACTCATGGAACCAGGCGTCGAGAGCGAATACGCGGCCGTCCAGGACACGGTCTGATGGAGACTCTTGTAGCCACGTTTCACGCCTAGATCAATGCATACATTTCTCTCACTGTCTTTCTGGACTCTTGGATTGGTCGAATCGTGTACACGGCGGGACCCCGTGGTCCCTCTATATAAACACTCTCTCCTTGTTCCTTTTTTTCCGCTCGGCGTCTTTAACCGTTGGCGATGATCCGCTCCGTCTACTAGACGACGCGTTCGTGTGCCAAGTCACGTCTGATACGTGCCGACAATCGCGCGTCTGCCCCCTTTTTTCCGCATCTCTTGTGGCGTTCCGTGAAGAAAGATCGGAACGATCTGGATACCCATACTCCTATACTAATTAGCCGTCGTGCGTTGGAAAAAAACAAAGGCGCGCACCGACACGTCGAGAGGACGCAATCAGTGGCGGCCCCCGGATGCAACGCATTATTTAAGAAAAAAAAGGGTGTGGGGGCGAAAAAGGAAACGAAAAGAGTGTATGAAGGAAAAAAAAAAATACAATCGACGAATGGCCGTCCCGAAAAAAGTAACAATATTGTATAAAATTGAACGCGAGCAAGCACGCCGTCACAACAAAAAGAAAGAAAAAAAAAGGCGAACCGCATGCGAGATCGAGATGCAACATGGAGCGTGCTCAGGCGGGATAGACATAAACAGGATAAGTAAGTGACATACGACATATGGAATACGACGAGAAACAAACAAAAAACAACAGAAAGGAAGCGAGATCGAGAGCGCACGGGTCACAGCAGAGGTAACCACTGGCCTGGACACGAACCGAAACGCGTCACCACCACCACACGACGCTAGACGAAAAAGAGGCTCACCAATCACGATGCTCGGTAGATCAAATATATCTCTTCGAATCGAAAAGCAAAACGTCGCCGGCAACGGTGCACCCGACGGCTTGAGTAACACACAATGCGAGTAGACCGCCTTGGTCGTGTTTTCGAACGCGTGCGAGGCAAAGTTTTCCCAGTATTCGACCACGGATTGGTTTTCAAACAACTGCACAGAGGCCGAGAGAGGGCGGGGCGAGGAGAGCGATAGGCAGGAGAGTAGCATCGGTTCGGACGCGCACCGTAAACAAAATGAGGCGGAGTAAAAAAAGAGCGGGGCGTTACCTCATAAATGTACTTGCGTTTCCCGACCAGCTCGTCCATCGGCCACTCGGTCAACATGCAAAATTCGGGTGCGACGAGACAGATCTCGCCCGTTCGGCGCCATACGACGGTTGGCGTTCCACTATACGAGATGAGCTTCTCGAGTTCCTATTCCGCCAAGTACGTCATATCACACCCGACCCGAACAAGGACAGGGAAAGACGCACGATCAAAGAGCGTTGAAAACATCTCTCAACGAAAACTTCGTCTTCGTCCGTCATGGGCATTTGCAGTGCGATAAGCGATGGCCGAAAAATGGCGAGCGCCCGAACGATGCGAAGAATGTCATTCTTTTCAAATCTATCAACCAGTGTTCCAACACGGGAGAGATCATCAGGAATCGACCTGCACAGGCCATGCATGTGTTATGCTCGAGTGTAAAAGATATACACACCGAGTCGGAAGATGTTTCATCAGGAAATGGTACCCCTCTGTATAGTCGTACGGAGTGGTGACGTTGAGCGACTGCTGTCATGATCAGAGGAATGAAAAGAGAAAGACAACAAACGACGAACGGAATGGTGGTCTAGACTGCTTTGGTGGGTTGATGTCGTCGATGAAGGGGAATCATGTGTCGACGGCTCGAGCGAATGAGGACCAGCCTCTTTCGAGGATACGCGGACAGTGTTCATCGATGTACTGGGAGGGTCGCGGGAATAGCGCGGAGGTAGAGACGGTACCGCGGAGGGAGTAGTTTGGTCCTGGGGGTAGGACGACGTGTAGGGGATGTCAGCAGAGTCCTGAGAAGGACGTGAAAATTGCGTGGGTGAGTAGGAGATAAAGGCCGTCGTGGGTGATGGTTGGGCGCTCGTGGCAAGTGTCGGTTCAGGTATAGACAATCGTGTAGGTTCTGTAAAAGGATAAGTTTGTTGGCCCTGGTAGTGTGGTTGGGCATGTAGCGGCTCCGGGGACCAAGCGGAATTTGGCACGGCTTGCGGCAATTGCGGTTGGGATGGAGAAGGGGCGGCACCTGAAGCAGAATCAGGGGGACTTGGGTTGCCGAGGATAGCGGAAAGGATGGAGTACTCGAGGTTGGCGGCCTCTGAGCCAAAGGCAAAATTTGGGTCAAAAGAGACGTTGAAGAGAGGGTCGTTTGTGGGAAAAGGTTCGGCTGCGGGAGACATGTGAGATGCTCGGAGGAGCGATATGGGAACTGAAAAGGATTTACCTGTAGGTATGGGAGGGAGAGGGAGATCAGAATTCTTTTCGGGGAAGGTCGACTTTGACTTGAGTTGCTCTGGGCACGTGATTAGCGGGCGCATGACGGATGGGGAAATGAATGGAGACGGACCGAGCTCTTCATCGTCGAGGAGATACTTGGCCTTTTTGCGATGGCCCTCGACACAGCTCCCGGCCATGCCACGCTTTATGCAGCGCTGACAAGGACGCGCTGCGGGAGATGAGCGGGGGGACGGAGAGAAGAGAGGGGGGACGGACAATCGTCGCAGGTGAGGTGGGCCTTTTGGCAGTGGGCGCAGGCGCGGTTTGCCTTTTTCTTCTTTGGGCCGTCTCTGTGCTTCCTGGGGGGAAGTGAAGATGAGTCGCCGCTCTCGTCTGGAGAAGTAGCGCGCCTTCGTTTGATGGGCGGTGCGGACTTGAGTCTCTGCTGGGAGGGATCTGAGAGCATGTTGTGGGACATGTGAGCGGGGTTGACGTAGGCGTTCGAGGCCATGTCGGTGTCGGCAGGGGAGTCAGTGGGAGGGATGGGAAGGTCGGACATGTGGAGTACATATACGCTGGCGTCCAAAGTGGAGGAGATCTCCAGTGTAAATTATGTAATATCACAACCACCGGAATTATTTTTTACCAAGATGCAAAATCGACTGGCAAAACTCGCGCGGACGATTGGGGGCGAGTCTGCGCGACAAGAAGTGAAATGGATCATGAAACACTCGCAACAGAACGTCCTGGACGCCGTAGACCGAAGGGTGCGCGGTGAACCCCTCCAGTACATTCTCGGTCCGTCGAGTCTCCTCTGACGATCCCCGGACTCACCACCAGCAGGTACGACCCCCTTCGGCCCCCTCGACCTCCTCACACGTCCGCCGACGCTCATTCCCCGCCCGGAGACGGAAGACTGGGCCCTCCGTCTTGCCCGTACCCGCACGCCGTCCCCCGCCCACCCCGTCCGCGTTCTCGACCTCTGCACCGGCTCTGGCTGCATTCCCCTCTTATTATGTCATCTCTGGCCCCCTGGCAGCACCCGAGCGGTGGGCGTGGACATGTCCCCGGACGCGATTCGGCTAGCAACCGACAACATCACGAGCAGCCATCCACCCGAACCCCAGCCCGGCCTCGACACCAACGTCTTCACCCCGCTCCTCGCAGACATACACGATCCCGCCCTCCTCACCCGTCTCGACCCCCAGCCCCCCTTTGACGTCATCACCGCCAACCCGCCGTACATCCCCCTCCACGCGTACGACGCCCTCCCCGCATCCGTCAGGGACTACGAGGACCCCCGCGCCCTCATCGGCGACCGCCCCGACGACCCCAACAAGGACGGCCTCGCGTTCTACCGCTCCATCGCTGCCTTCCTCGCCCGCGACGGTGTCCTCGCCGACAACGCCGTCATCGCCCTCGAGGTCGGAGACAGCCAGGCCCCGACCGTGGTGCAAATCCTCCGGAATACCCCCGGCCTGCGTCTGGCGCAGATCGACGTTTGGAAGGACCCTTGGGACAAGGAGCGCGTCGTGTTTGCCCGCGTCGCATGAACCTCGGGAGCTGTGCGTCGGCGTTACCATCACCTAGTTACACTGGACGTGCATATAGGATACTTGAAAGCGTTGACGTCGCATCGACCCAGTGGAATAATCACATGCTTTTTAAAAAATATAAAATGTCCGTCGTTTCAGCTCCTCACCCTTCTTTTGAGCTCGAAGCCTCGGTTTCTCAGTCCGTGTGCCATTTCGGGAAGGTTTGACTATAAGAAACAGGATTAGATTAGACAGTCTGGGCTCTGTAGTCGTAGCATTGTGGCGTGCATATACCACTCGTTCGGCACCGCTTCAAGTTCGAGGATTGAGCAGTTTCAGACAGCACTCTATACGCCCTGTTTCTATCCGGGACCATCTTCGAAAAAGCCATCTAGGCGTTTCAAAACGTTGCTATAGTGTTGACTCGCAAACACACCTTTTGTTCCTCGCAGGCGCCATCCCCGATTACCGCCACCGTACCCCGCTCGACATCATGGTCCTCTCTCGTCAAATGTCCCCACTCTCCCAAGCGTCCAACAACCTCCCCATATGTCTCTGCAACCCCCCCAACGTCACCCCATCGATAAACACCCCAGGGTAGTTCCCCCCCACCGCGCGCGCCACCTCGTACACCCAGTGCTGACACCGCCAATCGGGTCTCTTCCGCCACACCGGCACCTGCTTGACCACCTGCTCAAACACGGTCAGCTGCCCCGGTTGCATCCACCCAATCACGTGTGTCCCGCGCCAATCGGGGAGCATGTCGGGCTCAAACGTCACGTGGGGGAGAAACTGCGCGGTGTACGTGTCGGGCGAGCCGACGAGTTCGTAAAAGTGGCCGTGCGTCGTCGAGGTCGTCGAGGTCGCTGGGGGACGTCGCGGCCGTGCGCCGCCGCCGTGTGCGTGCGTGAGAGAAGAACAGGGGGACGTGCGAACGAAGAGGGCCCAGTGGAGGGGAAGTGGTTGCCCACGCTTGTGTTCGTCGCGCCAGAATTGGACAAGTTCGATGGGATAGCACCCAGAGGGGACTTGGACCGGACCGAGTGCCGACGTGGCAGAAGCGGACAGAGCGTGGGTCGTGCCAAGGACAGGGACAGGGGCAATGATAGAGACAGAGCTTGTAGCATGGCCCGCGTTGGACGCGCTCGGCGCGTACCCTTGGGAGGTGGCGTAGACGTCTGGGGACGCTTCGTCAGCCAACGCGTCAACGACGAGAAAATGTGCTTACGAGTGCCACTAGCATAGTTGTATGCCTGCATGTTTTCGAAATCTACGAGGTGAGCAGACTTGAAGTGCTGCGAGACTGGACGAGGTTTGAGCGAGGCAACAAAACGCAGTTCTTTTTATACGCTTCTTCGCTGCGTTATACTCGTGTGGACGAAGGAATCGCATGATCGAGGTATGGTACGGTTTCACATTTCGACGTTGGTGGACCGCATCGCTTGGAACGAGAGCTTAATTAATTTTAATGAAAAAGTGGTGGCCTCGTTGTTCGCCTGCGGGTTGATCCCCAGGTGGCTGAAGGGGATTTTCCTTGTGCCGGGGGACAATGGAACCTCGCGGGTGGACTTGGTAACCAACGACGGCGCTCGAGCGCAACCCGACCAACATGTGCGGCCTCCACTGACGTGGACGTGGACAACAATGAAACGACAAAGCGCGAGCAGCACCACGATGGAGAGCACGCACGTCCCGAGGAGCAACCCAAGGTGAGATATCACCTCCCTGATGGTCAGCACACATGCATGGTAAGACCGGCTGATCGGTGAGCTCGTCCGAGCGCCAGCTTGTCCTCGAGAGCGCCTGCATGTGTCAGCGAACGCCTCCACGGGATCTTCGTCCTACCATTTTCGAAGCCGGCGAGGCACTACCAAGTCCAAGCTGTGCAACAACGACTTCCTTTATCTGGATTTGGGCGTCGCTTTCCCTGGAACGTGCGTTGACATGAAGTGGAGGCCGTGGAGAAGACCCACCGTGCCAGGCTGGCATTGAAGAATTTGCAAGGGGGCCGACGCGTCGCCGGGCGTCTTCAACGAACATTCGTACCGTCTCCCTGAGGTGCCATACGTAGTACCAATAATTGTTAGTTAGTCTAGGAAGCAAACCTTTTTAAAAAAATTGGGTCTTCTCGTGCGATATGAAGTTACAACGCCCGAGCGATGGTCCCGCGAGCCAACTCGTCGTGGCGAACACGCGGCGCTCGCACGAGTCTTTCGAGCACCCCAGACTGCGGTGCAGAGGCTGACACGTGAAACGGCGAGCACCAAGGGATCTGGGAAACGCGTGAAAACCGGTGGACTCCGACAAGTACGCCCGTCCGTATCACTCATCGGCTCGCTCACGCATTCAACCATGTCTTATCAGAAAGTCCCGCTAGATGCCCTTGAGGCCACATTTTGCCAGAAGACTGGTGAGCAACATCTGGTCGGTCTTTGCCTCTATCGCTCAGTGACCTGTTTGCACAGAGCTCTCGAGCGTAGCGCTCGGCGGCAAGATCGTCAGCGTCTCGGACGAGTTTTTCGCCGCAGCTTATCACCTCCTTCTAGTCGAGGTAAGTTGCGCTCGTTCCCCATTCATCCGTCGTCACATTGATCGCCCGTCGTGATCGATTCCCGATCCGTTCAATCATGCACACAGCCTGCGCCTAGTCTCAAAGGCCAATTCGGCCCAAACGGCGCATTGTACAGTGGTTGGGAGTCGAGAAGACACAATCCGGCGTTCGATTGGTACGTCTCCAGGTGTCCGATTTATTGCGTCCTTGACGAAAAAAACAAGGTGCATCATCCGCCTTGGGACCACGGGCACGATCGTGGGCTTTGACGTCGACACGTCTCATTTCAATGGTGAGTGCCATGTCCTCTCGTGCACCCGTCGATTTACACCTATCGTAGGCAACGAAGCACCCGAGGTCTCGGTCGATGCACTCCTCGCAGAGTCTGATCCCGATTCCAGCAACGCAGCGGTAAGCATACCAATACATACGTTTCCTCCAACATAGCCCTCACTGCGGAACGGTCAGTGGACCGAAGTCCTCCCCAAAGTCCCACTCGGACCCTCATCTCGCCACCTCTTCAAGATCCCCGAGACCACACAGTTCAACTACGTCAAACTCAACATGTATCCCGATGGCGGTATCGTAAGCACATGTCAGCGATTATGCCCAACAGGTGATCAGAGGAGGTTATTATAGGCACGCTTCAGGGTCTACGGCCATGTGTCACCAGTCCAGCCTGCCGACGACGCAACCCTGTTTGATTTGGCCCATGTATTCGCTGGCGGTCGAGTCGTAAACACGTCTGACCAACACTATGGAGTGGGTTCAAACTTGATCTTACCAGGACGAGGTGAGGATCGTCGGTCCAATTAAGTTATGTCTGGTGAATTGCGTTGTAGGCAAGGATATGGGTGACGGATGGGAGACCAAGCGAAGTAGACAAAAGGGACATAAAGATTGGGTTATCATCCAATTGTGAGCGCCCTTTTTTTGCATCCGGTGATAAGCCCTCTAATGACACCGATCCCGTACCGCGGTACATCTTTCCAGGGGAGCCCCAGGAAGATTGCAAGTTGCAGAGATCGACACGGCCCATTTCAAGGGCAACTTCCCAGAGAGCTGCGAGTTACATGGATACCGCCCGACAGAGGGGTACGTCCCAGAGGGTGATGGGAATTTGTGGATCCCGATATTGACGCGAGCGAAATTGGGGCCGCATCGGAGGCATTTCTTCCAACTGGATACGAGCCCGGCGGATGTGTTCAGTCACGTGAAGGTGACGATCTATCCGGACGGGGGGATCAAAAGGGTGAGGATTATCGGTACCAGAGGTATGACAGACCAAATCGCGGCCGCAATGATGTCGAGGCAAGGTCTCGTGGATACGGAGGAACCCACTGCAGGGGATGTGGGGAAGTTCAGCGATCCTGTAACCAAAGGGAAGGTCATCCCAGCTCTGCCTCTGACACACGAAGCGTTCGCTCCATATGGTCAGGTGATTCAGGCGTACGGTGATCATACGGTTGCGCCACGAGGCACCAAGATCACGCCGGCAAATAATGGTACTGCAACCAAGTTCCACAAGCTGGCGCTGCTGCAGGCATCCTACCCTGAAGACGCAGGCGCGACGACGGGACTGTCCGTGTACCGCTGCCAGCCTGTCGCGGTCGACCAGGGACGGGTGAGGCTAGGCGAGTTGGAGCGGCACCCGCATACGAATCAGGCGTTTTTGCCGATGGGGGGAGGGGGCATCGAGGATGGGAAGCGTTATCTAGTCGTGGTGGCGTTAAATAGAGAGGACGACGGCCCAGATTTGCAGACGGCGAGGGCATTCGTGGCAAGTGCAGAACAGGGGGTCGTGTACAATACGGGCGTCTGGCGTAAGCGATTCGTTTCGTCGTTGCTAGCGCTGACTCGTTCTCGTTGACAGACCAGCCGATGACGGTGTTGTACGAGGTGGGCTTGTTTCTGATGTACGAACGTGTTGCTAATGGCTACTAGGCGCTCGACTTTGCGTGCGTAGAGACGCAGATTGGGAACGGGGACAAGGCGGACTGCGAGGTGGTGAAGGTCGAGTCGGTCGAGGTCGAGCTCTAAGTAGTGGTTGATCGTCGTGAGCGGAGTTTGAAATGAGCTCGACGACGCTCCTCGCGTTTGCGCAGACTTGTCCAAACTCGTCCTTGTCTCTTGTCTTTATGCCATGATGGAGTCTAGAAAACGTCCCTTTGTTGACGACGCTGACATACAAGCTCACCCAAAAAAACGAGCTATCTCCCCTGGCGTCGGCACCACCGCCAATGGCGCATCCGACGTCGCACAGGAGCCCACGACAGATGACCAACTCGAGGTGGGCACACCCCGCGTAGACCTCTCCTTCCTAGTCACACTTTCTCCTTCTCTCTTTTTCTTTCTTGGCTCTAGCTTTTTCGTAAGGATGCCTTGTTCCGCCGGATGCGCCATTATGCGCGAGAGAACGAAAAAAGCCAGGCGCGTATCGCTCAGTTGGAGCAGCGCAAGAGTACATGTGAGGCCGGCCTGGTCGCGATCGCCGCATGCTGGGAACAGGTGAGCCTCTCCTCTCCCATTCGTGCCACACGACCGGCCGTTGATGCTCCCGTCCTTTCGCGACTAGTTGGTAGACACGATACACACCCTCACCGCGCACGACGACATGCCCAACGTGGTCGTAGAGACAAAAGGTGGGTTTTCGTGTTTTCCAGGATCGAGGGTATGGGTTACGCATGTCTCGAATGCCCCCGCAGACTTGTTTGATCTCTCCCAGCACGTGTCTGCAGACTCTAGTCTCAAAACGGCGCTCGAGCAAAACATGCACGCGACGCAACGACTCGTGACGAGCTTCCTCAAGGCACGTCCGGCCGTCGGTAACGATGCGACGTACCAGCGCTGTCAAAAGGCACAGACGGAGGTGCGTGTCCGATCGTCCACCTTTGTTTCGTGCTCGCTCAGTGGTTTAGTGTGCGGCTCTGCGTTCCGAGGTCGCGGCGATGCGGAAGCGGTTGGAAGAGTCTGAAACGGACAGGGCGCGGTGTCAAGAGGAGCTTTCGGCCGCGGAGATGCGGATTGATCGGCTGAGGAGCGCTACCGTGGCTGCCATGCAGGTGCCGTCGTCGTCGTCGCCAAAAGAGGGAATGCCGATGGAGGACCCGGGGAGTGGTTCACCGCAGGCCCATTTGGATTCACCGCCAGTGCGTGTTGCCTGAATACGCTAGTTTGTCGCTGACGAGTGCTCTAGCATCCTCAGGTGAATGGACATGATCACCTACCACCAGGAGATGTGGACGAACTTCGGGAAGCATTGAAAAGCAAGGACGGACGTATCTCTGTATTAGACGCGGAGAACAATCGTCTGACGGACGAAGTCACTCGTTTGCGAATCGAGGTATGGTAGCTATCCCTCGTTTAATTACTCACTCACCATTATCAGGTGAAAACGCCGTCAGTGGAGATCATCAATGAAACCCCGCATTACAAGCTTTTATTGGACCACGCATCGCATCTGGAGGGCACGCTGGCCGAGATCACGCAGGAAATCATGCAACTCAACGAGATGCTCGATCAACTCCGGGGGTCACGAAAAGAGTTTGAGGAAGAAATCCAAGTCCGTCGTCGAAACGTTGCCACTGTCGACTATTCTCACATGACGTAGGTTGCAGGACAGCAGGCCGCGCAGGAATTTAAGACGCTGTTGTCGAAACGGGATGCAGAAAACCTTCGTCTTCGAGAACTGCGCGACCAGTACGGAGCTGAGTTGACTGAACGGAAAGCTAGGGACTCGGTCAAGCTTCAGTCCATACACGAACTCAAGGAGCTCGCGGAGTCGCGGTCCGAACGGATATCGCAGTTGCGGTCCGAGGTCGCGCGACATAGAACGAGACTGGCGGCGCTATCGGGAGACGAGGACCTCATGAAATATTTTTTCGAGGCCAAGTCTGAAGATCCCGACTATGTGCGCAATCTGAGGTGGAAGCTAGAGTGAGCGATCTCGTGTTTTTGCTGGGTATGTAGACTGACGTTTCAATAGCGAGGCTGAAGCTAAGCGTGTGGTGCTCGAAGGGGCCTTGTCCACGCTGAACAAGGATCATCCCGATGCTGCACAACATATCAAGGCTGAGGCGACCGTTCGTGAGGAGCTTGCAAGGACGACGAAAGAGTTGGCACGTTACCGCGCGATCGTCGGCGAATCCCCTGAGACACGTTCGCTCTACCAGCAATTGGAAGCAAAGAATGAGGAGTTACGAAAGCTACGATTGCTCACGGAACAGCAAGCACAGGCGGAGATGTCCCTGTTTGCAGAGATCGACCGACTGTCTTCTCTCTGGGAGGGTTTAGACCAACAGGTGAAGAAGAAAGTGTTTGATCTGGGTTCGTGTGAGGAAAAGTTGCAAAAGATGGCTCACGAGGTGCGTCTATTTTTCGTATCGGCAGACGATGGAGCGAGCGGTGGCACAGAAAGCCAAGGCGGAAAACAAGTACTTTTCGGCGATGCGCGAAAAGGAGATGGCCGAATCTGAGCGAAAGGCGACAACGCGTCAGCTCGAGAAACAGGGCAAGGCTGTCGAACGCGCCGCAGAGGTCGAAAAACAGGTCGTCAGCCAAATGGTATTGTCCCTTTCTTCTCGTCATGTTTCGTCGCTTATGGTTTTCGTCGTAGGTCGATCTCGAGAAGATGAACGTCTTGAACCGGAGAGCCATCGACAATGCGGACAAGCGAATCAAGACGCTCGAAGCGGAAGCTTCCAAGTGGCAAGCTCTGGTGGAAGCCGAAAAGAAACGCGTAGCAGAGGTACGCTGACGTGTTTCTACCGTTTCGAGTGCTCATTTGATCGCAGGCCGCTGCCTATGCGAGCGACCGTTCCGTCAACATTCGCAAGCTAGAGTCGTCGTTGAAGATGGCAGAAGAGGAGCTCTCGCGAACGAGAAGGGAGGCTGAGAAGAAGATCAAAAAGTTGAGTTCGGCGGTGGTCCCCGCAAGTACGCGGGAGGAAGCGCTCGCTCAGGAGAACGAAGGGCTTTGGGTGAGTGGCCTGTTCCGTGCCTTGGTATGCGAACGTGACTTTTTTTTTCGTTTGCAGAAAATCGTGAAATGTACGACATGCAAACAAGGAATGCGTGAAGTCGTGTTGACGAAATGCATGCATAGTACGTTGATGTCTTTTTTCGCGGTTCACCGTGCTCACATGTTTGCAGCATTTTGTAAGCCGTGCGTGGACACGCGCATTGCGACGCGTCAACGGCGGTGTCCGAACTGCAACCTGGCGTTTGCCCAAAGCGAAGTGCAGACGGTGTACTTTCAATGAGTCGTTTATGGGGATGCCTTTTTTTCCCTTGTTCCTCGTCTTTTTCTTACTATTCTCTGCCCTTTTATAATACTGATGGCACATTTTTCGAATTTCGAATGCCGGAGGGGGGTTGGACAAAGCGATGGCAAGGCATCCGGGGCCGTGGTGCAACGAGGGTTGATGCACTCTTTTTCCATCTTTCGTCTGTATTTCGTTTTTCCTCTCCCCCTTTTTTTGCCTTGCGTGCATGCACGTCTTTCTTTTGTCGTCATCTTTGTGTTTACTGTTTTTTATATGCTTTTTATGTGAGGAAATACAAGTTAGTAAACAAGAAGCTATTCCACGATGAGTCTGCCCAGTTACCACTTATACCACCGCGTAAGTCACGTGCGGATCATTGCCCGACTCAAATTAAAACTTCACTGCCGCAGAAATCATAAATCCACTGCCTAGACGAAAACTTTGATATACCCTTATACCCTCAACACCGTGCACAATCGCACCTACCACACCATTAGGTCTCACTATTACCACCCTCTTCTCTCCCTTGGTCGCCAAATACGCACTGTATGCATGTCCAAGTCCCAGTCGACCACGACATCCGCCGTAGTCACCTCTGAGCCCTGCGGAAGGACGATCACCAAAAGCAAAGGTCCCACCGCGTGGCCCCCTAACAAAGGGGTGTTGCGAACATTCACACACCTTCTTCGACCTTCCTCCTCGCTTCCCTCATGCCCGTACAAAGTGAGCCTCCCACTCGTGGTTCTCTGCCCCACACCGTCCCATCTCGATGGTGCTCACCATCTCTCCCTGCCAGTCGTTCATCTTGCGAATCCGGACCGCTCCAAAGTCGCACTTGTCTGTGGGGGCGGCTCTGGCCACGAATCGTCCCACTCCGCATTCGTTGGTAGGTATGCACGCACTCCGCGTCGTTGGATCTCGTCAATTTGTACGTCACAGGTGACAAGTAAGTACGATCTTCCTTTCGTCTCGTGCGACGCTTAGCCCCACATGACATCAGCTGCCGTCTGTGTCAGTAGAAATACATTCGCCTCGCGTGAGTCAAGTCCATCGCGCGATCAACTTGGTGAGCAACGATGCAGGGTGCGTATCTTATCACCGTCTCTCTTCCGTCCATCTCGTCTCCCAGCACGATCATCATCGTAAAGTAAACCCGTCCGCTCTTTTCTGCTCCACTGTTGACGGTTTGATCTCACATACCAGCGACGTTCTCAACTTTGGACTCGCGAAAGAGCAGTACGCCGTCATCCACCCCGACAAGTCAGATCGCGTCAAATTTCTGATCGTCTCGCGTCAACCTCGGGCCGCGCCACCGTTGACGTTCCTGACGCGATCCGTCCACCCCGTTATTGCGCTTTCTCAGACTCATCGCAGGTCTCCTGAATCGACATGCCTCAATCATATTTCGACTATGAACCGGTCACGACCTTACATTCATAACACTCGCTACAGTAAAATCATCTTGATCACTAAGGTGTTGAGCAACGGAGGTGTATGTCCGATCGTCCAGCTTCATTTCGCGCCCACTCAGTGCTTTAGTGTACGGCTTTGCGTCCCCAAGGTCGCGACTATGCGGAAGCGGTTGGAAGAGTCTGAAATGGACAGGGCGCGGTGTCGAGGAACTTTCGGCTGCAGAGTTATTGATTGGTTAGAATGCAGATGGCGGGTGAGTACATAGTGCCACACACCCGTCTTCCAGATAAGAGCTCATCTCGGCTCGTTGTGGCGAGTAGTGAATTAAATACATTATCATGGCCGGACCGATCCGATTTCGCGGATTGAAAAAGGGGGTCAATAGGAGGAGGGGATTCCAGTCCTTTCCCCTGAAGCTCATCTCACTCGAGGACAATTCGAACGAATCAACCACACCGCATCGTCCGACATGCTCTTTCGTCGTCCGCCTGCCAACGGCGTATTTATCTTTCTCATTCTACTCACCATTAACTTCGTCGTGACGCCCACCAGCGTGCGTGCTCAGTCGCCACCTTCAGCAACACCCACCAATACCACTGGCAAAGACTCGAACCTTTGGGCTCTAATTTATATATTTCCTGGGTGTCAGTGCTTCCCCCAAAAAAATTGTACAGTTCGCTTACGGCTTTGTATACCAGGTATGATTTTACTTTTGCCATGTTTTTGTATAGCACCTAGGCAACCACAAGACCGAACCGCCGATGTCGAACAAGGGCCTTCTAATCCCAGTCCGAACCCAGGACAGCGCAATACAGGAGAACACAACGCAGGACCACCCGATGCAGTGCCGGCGCCGCCTGCATCGGTATATGAAAAGGAGCATGCCTCGGCTAGTGATGCCCATGGCGATGCGGCGAACGAGAGCCAGCCGAGTCTACCACCGTCTTATTCGGTGGGTCATCTTCATGTCTTGGCTTCAGTTATTAGCCAGCAAAATGAGTACACTTACATTTTCCGTTGCGATTTTAGCAGAAGTCATTACTACCATATCCGGAGCCTGCCCTTCGGAAGGAAACGACAATGTCAGCCGGAATTGCACCAAAGGGAGATCCGTCGTGAGGTTACTCGAAAGCAGTGATTACAGATGACTTGCAGTCCACTTACATTGGTTCCGAGCTATTTTGTTATCATGTCAGATAAATCACAACTCGCCGGTGTTCATTAACATTTCGCAAAGTTGATCAAGAAGATGAATGATGGGAAATAAACCTCTGAAACATTTGAGGTATCGTATCTTAGTGGTGCGAATGGTGCCAAATGTGTGTAATGTCCATTTATAGCATGCGATGCGTCTCCTTCAGTGGGTGCCGCCAAACTACCTCAGGCTGGGTTATTGAGGTGACTTCCGCATTTCAGCTGGACTGCATGATCTCCGGTATCGTTAGTCATCTAGTAAAGTTGCAACGCTCGTCCGCCGAAGATGGCACAACACCGCAAGTTGTCACATTGACTTCGTTCCTGGTTCTCGGCGGCCGCGTTCATAAGGCATGGATGACCGCGGAACGTCCCGAAATACGCATTATATCATGCTCCGGCGAAGAACTCGCAGTGACTGCCCTCAGTGTAACCAATTACAGGGTGTGGGGTTGCAACGACTAGTTCTTGGCTAAAGTCAATCCAGCAAGTTCAGATGGCGATCGATGCTATGTGGTAGTCAGCCCAAAGTACAAGTTTTCGGAATTATAGATACTTGTTCGACCGCGGAATCAAACATATTAGGCGACCAGAAGAGGCCCTGGATGTGATGGGGAAACTTGGCGAAGAAGAGCGATTCTAACGCTGCGCCAGATTCCAAGTTCGATCTGGCATCTTATCGGTGAAGGTTTGTCTAGCATTTTTCTCTCCTTCTTTGATACATTCAACATGCCTCGCTTGTTATGTAAACTAGGCGATTTTCCCCCAATGTCTGTGGTCAGGATGTTCGAAAATGAATATTTGTGTTTTGCACAACATTCCTTGTGTTCCGTGGTTTTCTTGAGTCACGATAAATCTGTCAGCCTCGTACATACTCGCATTGACCGATTTTTCTACTTTGTATGCTAGTTACTGATTGATTATGCGCAAATTGAAAGTCGTGCATTAGGCCATATGTTAAGTAAAATCGTGCTCTCGTAGCTAAATACAGGATTCCCCCACCCGACAAAAGAACCTTTGAAGAGTACTTCCCCATGCCCTCCACGCCCCGTACCATCCAGCCTCACCACCACCACCTTCTTCTCGCCATCCGCCAAATATATTCGGTAGGCGTGCCCATCGCGATCGACGACCACATCCCCCCGGCCGATCGTCGTCGTCGTTGTTGGCGAGCCCCGCGGAAGGACGATCACCGCGCGAACCATGTCCCCGTACTTCGTCGACGCTCGGACAAAGCCCGTCGCAGACGCCACATCCACAACGAACGTGAGCACCCGGGTTGAACACGTCGAACAGCTTCGTCTCCATCTCCGTCTCAGTAGTCCCCCGCCAGTTATAACTAGATGCTCCGAGGCATATAGACTCACACGCTTGTCGACCTTCCGCCGAGGTCAGCAAAGAGACGTGCCAGTCCTTCCTGATTTAGACTTGAGTGTAGGTACGAAATAATGTTATTACGGCAAGCAAATTTTCCCGGTTCATGTCCGTCTTCCTTCATCCCTTTTACACCGACCTCCTCCACCTCACCCGAGACTCTCCAAACGCGGCCTCCGACGATACTCCCTCCCTCATGTCCTTCATATTCCGTAGATTCGCATCTTCCACCGCCTCCGCCGCTGCGTCTTCCACTGCAAAGTACGTGTCTTGCTCTTTGTGTGCAACCCATTGCTAAATCCGAAGCTCTGACAGGTCAAACGTCTTTGTTCGTCCCTTTTCTTCTTTCGTATTTCCACCTGTCTCACCGTACATGTCACAGTTTGACATCTCGATAGGCACCAAACCGGCTGGACGTATCGTATTCAAGCTCTATGACGACACCGTTCCCCTCACGGCTCGCAACTTTCGTGAATTGGCCGTAGGCACGGAGAAGGACGGGAGGACGCTTGGCTACAAAGAGTCGTACATACTACTCTGTCAAGCCCTTCAACTTCCCGACAGACATCTCCGACAATCAAGGACACATCTTGCCTCGTTTCCCCGAGGAACGGCAACCCAAGTTGTTTTCCAGTGGTTCCTAGAGGAGAACGTAAAGTACTGCATGCCACATACGAAAATGGGACCTGCCTTTGGCGCCATCCGCCCTGATAAGATATGAGGCCTCAAACGTCTCAGAGACCTCTTCACTGTCATTTATTCTGACGAACTTTGCGAGCACGCGCTCTCCGTCGTCCTTGAATGACTGGAGATTCGTAGACAACTCGACGTGGCAACCATACTTTTCAAGGTGAGAACGTAAGGTACCTTCCAGTTTCGGTTGACCAATGTTTACCGGGTTGTGCTATCATGCATGCGGAGTCAGTCATCGTTACACGAGGGGGCATTGTATCCCTGTGAAGGTACATCAAATAGGTCATTGCAGGCTCGAACGTGCTAGGCTTGTATTCGCGAACGGGGCGCAATCGGACCCGCCGGTGCGATTGATGTCGCGTGCTCGGAGAAAGAGGAACGCTTCGCAGGTCCGGGGCCATACTCAAATTACGTTGGCTTCCTGTGGTAATGGGGTTCCTTGTCGATGATCCGTACGGGAACTTTGTTTTGCAACAGCGAGCCCTGTTGGTCCACCACCAACGTAGCCATATCAAGGCGTCAGCGCTGTCGAATCTCGATTGCACACGGGTCGTAGAGACGCACCACGAGCACAGGCGCAACGGAGGGTGTCATGATAGCAAGATTGATGGAGAGGATTTATAGACTGGCAGCGGAAGCCATATGACCGTGACCAACGGCTTGGCCCAGGCCCAGGCCGCGGTTTTTATTACCTAATACTCCGTCAGTTCCAGGTCACCGGTCACCAGCCCTCGATACTAACCCTCGCAGCCTCAAGGCCTCACCCCGGGCCACTGCATCGCGGTCGCGAACACGGGCGACTAGCAGACGTGCCGTCTGCGAGCCCCTGTGTTCGTGCGCCCGCGTCTGCCCTCTCCCTATCTCATTCAACCCCCCCCATCTCGATCACCAATTCCGTCACTGTCGCTGTCGGTGTCCACGCTCGTGCACCGACGCTGACACCACTAGCATCTTCATCGCGGTACGTACATACATCCCCACTCGTTCACCCATGCACGTCGGCTTTGAGTACAGATACAACAACACCGGCACATCGCGCCCCAACGACGGCGGGGGTGGCGAGAGCGATCGCTGAAGGCACGTCCCCCACCTGTTTTCAACTCAGCCGTACCGCTGACCACCGGACGACAACAAAGACGAAGGTGTGGGCAACGCAGCGGCGCGCCCGACACCGCCACGACGATGACGGCGGCGGCGGGGTAACCAACAGCGTCGATCCGACGCGGTGGTGGTGAACAAGGATAAGAAGGGCAAACAGACCCCACATGACCTTGTCGTCGATCTTGCAGGATGGCTGTCAGCCTCAACGTCAGCCTCCTTGACGCCTAAAAAGCGAGTCTTGTTCTAGTCTCATGTTTCCTATCCTTCGACATGCAGCTTTCCCGACTCCTCCACTGCCAGACAAAGTCGGAAAGCGACATCTTGGCCCTGCTGTCCCAGTTCGGTTCCCCGCCTGTCTCTTTCCCTCTGAAACTGCACTCGTTCGACTCCCAGGAGCTCTGCGACCCCGCTGACGCCGCCCATATGCCCACGCTCCCGGCCACGGACAAGCTCGATGCGCGAATCACCGATCTGGAGACATGGCTCGGTCTTCTCGAGGACAAGCAGGCGGACCTAGAGCGAGACCTCGCCGGCTGCCGCTCAGACCTCTTGCGTGCCCGCACCAGGCTCTACACAGAGATGCTCCGCAGCGCTCGCCACGAACAGCGTGCCGATGACAACTTTAGGGCCATCCAGAAGCTCGAGGCGAGGCATCAGCGTTTCTGTGCGTTGTTGGTCGACATCGGCATACCCCGCACGACAGTCGACGTGATCTGTCAGGTCGTAGAGTCGGGACACGGATCCGCGGGTAACATCTTCGTGGACGCCATACAGGAGGCATCCAAGGACGACGGGACCCTCTTGGCTCGACTCAAGCCCATCGTCGTGGACGAGCACCAAGGCGGACAAGCCCAGGCTCCTTTGAGAATCCCACCGGTCCTCAATTGCTGGTTGGTTATTCTCGAACATGCCTTCCAATCGATGGGGTCGTATGTCACCTTATGGTATTTGGCTGCACGCATCTCGTCTCGTCCACCCCACCTCCATGCCGGAAGCTGGCTGGCGTTCATGAGTGTCACGGTAATCATAACCTGCGTTCATGCTGCAACCTACGGTTCATCCGATCTATCTCTCGAGGGCCTCACCCACGTATATCTGGTCGGATTTCTTTATGCTTCGGTGAGGCATTTCTTGGCTGTCCCGGACCTTTCAGGTACGTCACACCAATTTATCATGAATTGTTATCTAACAAATTGCAGTTTCAAGCGTGATGTTGCTAGTCCTCTCTCTAGGAGGGATGGCAACTATGCTCTACCGCGGCCATAGGGCCATAATAGATGTCATGATTGATCCTGGGGCTGCAAAAGCTCGTTCAATCATGCTGACCATTTTCTTTATTTTGACCAAAGGGATAGAGGCAGTAACGCACACAAATTAGGGTATCATAAATTGAGCATAAGTACATTGGCATAGTATACTGTAGTCATATGTGTGAAAGAGGATCTGGCTTCGCCCGCACATTTGACAGCAACGTATTTTTCCGTCACAATCGCTGTGATGAGCTCCGCGGCTTGCCTACCGCGCTGGGAGTGATGAGGACCTGCGCCTGTACCTTGTCTCCCACGGCGTCGTATGTGGGGGGATGCACAGCCCCGCGGACGAGACAGACCTCGAGCGGGGGCCGGTGCTCGATTGGGATGCTGTAAGCCCGTCAGTATCTGCGCGAGGAAGGGGCCATGAAGCTTGCCTTGAACCGTTGGCGATGGCGAGATTGACGGTGCTCGTGGGTGCGACGACGACGAATGCGATGCCGTGACGCGCAGCGAGGACGGCGGCGTTGTATGTTCCGATCTGTGGGATGCGGGTGGGTGAGGGCCGAGGTGGGGGGAGGGTTGCCTTGTTGGCGGTGTCGCCGTTTCTGGCGATGCGATCGGCGCCAACGACTGGGGACGTGAGCGGACACGGGGGTGGGGCGGGAAGATAGACGCACCGACAGCGTGGATGGGCTTGCGCTGGAATAGCGAGCCTACCATGGTATCGCAGATCATGGTGGATGGGATGCCGAGTGTGTGCAGCTCCAGGGACGTCAACCTGTCGCGTTATCGAAGGGAAGACACGCGCGAGACGACGGCGCACCGAGATCCTTGGAGGTACGGGATGGTCTGGGTGAAGTAAGTGCGCTCGAGGAGGCCTCGCTCAAAAAGGTGGGTGATGAACCCGAGCGCGGTGCCGTAGCCCGACGTGGCGAGCGAGCCGGTGTTGCAGACGATGAGGACGCGGGGATACTTGCTCGTGCCGCATCGATGCGGCGATGGAGCCAGTCGCCACCGATCTTGGACATGGCCATGTTCTGGGCCTTGTCTTTGCCCGTGAGCCGTGTTGCCTCGGCAGCGGGCTGCTGTGCATGTGTGGAGACGGCTTGGGAGAGGAACGCGGAGAGACGGCGCGGGGCGGCGCCGAGGAAGTCGAGTTGCGAGGTGACATGGGCGGCGAGTGTGCCAGGGGAGGTGAGCCAGTCGGGGCCGGGCGTCGCGTGGAGGGCTCGGGAGAGATCGGCCGCGACCGCGAGGGCGGGTGCGCCGCGGATCTGTGGAGCATGAGCGGGGGCAACTATCGGGCGGGATCGCGGGCCTTCATGGACTTGATGGCGTCGTGGGCGTCGTCGATGGAGTCGACGAGGACATACTGGATGGTGTGCGGGAGGAGGAGCTGGTTGAGGACGCCAGAGGAAATGCCCTCCTCCTGAAATCGCCCAAGGGAATCGTGGTAGCGGTGGTGCGTCGCTTCACCAGCGTCTCCATTTGGATGATAGATATCAACCATGGTGGCCAGAAGCCTGACTCGACGTCCCCGCTGTGCCACTGACCGGGACCGTTCAGTATCCCTCTTCCTCGTCTGCGAGAGTTCCCTCGATGACCATACCTGTTCGACACGTGGTGGGATGGTGGGGCTCCTGACGGACCTATGGCGCTCTTGGCTGCACTCCATTCACATGACCAGCGCTGCGGCCACGATGGGCGTTCGTCGTTATAGCCAGGCAGGGAAAGCTCCTGGTCTATGTAAGATTAAGCTGAGCTGGCGTTGTAACGTGGGCTTACCAGGTCCCTTCTACGCATATAGAATAATTAGGTAGACTCTACATTAGATCAAGTCGCCGAACGACGGAGCAACGCGACATCATACCTTGTTGTCCCAGGGAAATGCTTCAAAGACGGACTTGCGTTCCCGAACATCGAGATGGCTTGAGCACAGCCAGTATGATTGGTGCTGAGGAGAGTTCTTTGTGGGATGGGCGAAAACCCGCAGGGTATTCCGGCCCGGAGCTTGTCTCGAAACTAAAGGTCAAAGGTGAGCTGTGAGGGCGGGTTGGGCGCCGAACAGGTCAGTTGTGTGAGACGCTTCAGAAGTCGAGCGCAAAGCTACGGACAAATACGAAAGATGAATGGTTGGTGCGGTCTCGCGTGCTTGAAGTATTTGTTCTGGCCCTGAGAGAGAGAGAGATGTAGAGTACTAGAGCGAGCGCTGGCTGTATGCCGGGCTCTGGACCCGAAGCCGCACTTTCACACCACCTCTCAGTCTCTCCAACTTTTCATACATGGAAATGTCTGTACGTCTAGGAGTCCCCGACCGCGGTGAAACGGGTCACGTTCAGCGACGACGACGAAAGAGTCGTTTGCATCACCGAACAACGTATGGGATTCCAGAGTTCCGTACGCGTTTTCAGATTAACAGACCCGTCGCTCGTCTCTTTGCGTATTATGGAATGATGTCGCTCATATGTCCCGTTTTGCGTTGCAGAATCGCGCGATCCTGAACACATGCTCCACCCCATTGGTTCCAAGGCCACCGTTTGCGCGTTCACGCTAGTATATGCCCAATATCATCCTCACCGGTCACGAATCTGGCAAAGTCGCCCTTTTCGATGTGGTCTCTGGGACGGAAACCTCGAGTAACGAGCGTGCGCATATGGATTCCGTTACCGATCTCCAACTTTCACCAGATCGCACTTTGCGACGAGTACCAAGGATAAAACTGCACGGGTCAGTCATCCCAGGACCCACACGCTCTGCCTTGTCCGTCGACGCCGCTCAACAGTGCGGCGTTCGGGGGATTTCGGACCTGTGAACACGTTAGTTTCGTTTTCTTTGGATCGCACAACCTGTTCGGTTTACTAATTGCCTATTAGCCTCACTGTTCATCCTGCTGGAACATGTTACGCGGTTTCGTACGGGTCCACCACTTCGAGGAGTCATACTTCCGGGCCAGACCCTACTATGGTGGCCTGGAAATCAATCATTGATCAATGGCCTGTATTATTGGCCACTACACACTCTAGGTTCAATATAAACACATGCATCGTCTAATAGGCAAGGGGAAAATCGATAACAGATAGCTTGTCGTCCAGCGTCGAGCTCTAATGCTTACATGTACAAATGCGATCCTCTTTGCCAAGGGGAATCCCTTGCCAACTGATTTCAGCGCCTCGTTGAGCGACTGCGCGGCGTTGGTACACTGCATCGACCCCGCATTCGAAACGATGTGGTCATAGAATGCATCTACCACACGCCGCATGATCCTCCCACCGCCAAAGCGTCTCAACGACGCTCCGAACCCC
>JBBPSN010000159.1:0-35111 GCA_038093615.1 Austroboletus olivaceoglutinosus | reverse complement strand
GTTACAGTCCTCCTTTGACTACATACACCGAACCTATCCAGGTTCAGGACATCAGGTGTGACAGTACTACTGTTACCTTGATCTTACTTCCTATCTCTCTAGGAAGTAATACCCTTGTTTCATTTCTCGGGACTATATCAGGGCGGCCTTCCCCTTGAGTAGTTGCTCTCAGTTAGACACGGAAGCCAGGGTGAGTATTTCTCTCACACCAGCATAGCCCCTCTATGCTCCTCTGCGCGTAGCAGGCCCAGGATTATACATCCGCTGAGCCCGGCCTGCAAATGATCGTACCTCAGAGAGATCTAGGTATCTTTCGTCATCAATTTCTACTTGTCGCAAGTGGTGTTTCCAAAGGAAGCGAAACAATATCCCTTGAAACTCTCCGCATCTAGCTGGGACTTGGTAGAGAAGCAGGAAAAACACATAACCGGTGAGTGGCATATTATATGGATCATTTAACTTGGTTTCTGACTAAAGCAACAGGATTCTCTGGCACAAATGATGGCCGGTGGCTATTACTGATGACCATTGCTCAGCATAGCCTCCAGCATGAAGATGGAACGAATGCCAAAGTTCTCGCATATCTTCTTCGGCCCGAGAATGACTTCTATCACGTAGCAGTTGACCAGAATGACAGCGGCACCCGGGCAAGCACGGTCCAACTCTTCCAGATGGTAGTCGATCAGCACCCTAAAATTCGAGTTTTGGTGGACGTTGGTGCGCAGATTCTCGATCTTTCCAATGATAAGGTAGCAAAAGCATGGCTCGACATTGCCCGTGATGTCGCTGGTGCAGTTTATTTTGACCAGAGTGATGAGCTCGTGGTACTTCCACGAAATGGCATTCGCGCCCATCGACTGATGTCATCGCCACTTCGTCAGCAGCTACACCTCTGTGTCGTGTATCTGGACCATGAACATACAAGGGGAACAGACATTAAACTTCCGATCGGCTCACGAGCAGCCGTCACGCTTGGTCCGAAACTCACAAAGGATAGTTTGGTGCAAGGTACGCTATTCCAAACAATTCAATTTTTAAACATCATGCATCATGGTTTGGTGAATCTCAGGTTGTATGCGGATGCGCAAGCTAGGTCACGGTCACTCTGTAATGTTTTTTGCGCCGCGCGAAGTTGACGCAAGCATCCGGGCTGTAACCGGAAAAAAAGATCTGACTCGTAACACCACAATCACTACCGCAGACATCCTATGCTGGGCAATACACGAGACCTGGAATGATATCCAGCAACAGGCACCTTACTGGGCACAACAAGGCATGAATCACAAATCACGATATGATGCCTGGTCGCGCTATTGTAACAATGACCTTACTGTGGGGCAGCTGTCAGATGTATGGCTCGAAAGAGAACTAAAATCCTTGGAAGAGCTCTACAACGAGAATAATTCAAATACATTGTTAGCACTGGAGCCAGAGATCCGCCAACGCTGCAAAGACCTCGGTATTCTATCACTTCCAAGCGCACAGATGGAAGAAGAACATGAACGGGAGGTCCATGTAGAGAAGGAGCGCGAGCGAGAGGCAGAACTTCCTCCCAAGGCAGAACCCTCGGAACATTTTCTTCACTATGATGTTGCGAGCTTCGTGAAGACTGGTGCTATCCCCCCACTGGAGTCTAGCAGCGTGTTTCGTCCCGTCTTCACAACGCTCGACAAGAGTTCTGCTGCATCTGTAGAAGCAGATGTATGGAGCCCGTTCATTCTGGCCACGGCGGACTTTTGCAATACGATCAAACCTGAGTCGACGAAAGGGACAATAGATCAATATTTACGCCCTGTCCAATGGGTGCTATCCAGCTTGAAAAGGGATCGTGGAAAAGTCCTTGTTTTGATTAGCCCATTCGAAGCCAACCGGTTGATGCCAGACATCAGGGAGAGCGAATACGTTCACCTTCACTTATACGCACCGCGGACGTCCAAACGCATGGAACCGTCGGATGACCTCACTCTATATTCCATCCCATCCCTCCCGTCCGACTGGACCCCACCTTGGGCTCTAATCGACCAGTTGAACGTGTTTGCTGGGCAGCTTTATCTCAGGGACTATAATTCGTATCTCCGGTTATGCCACTTCCTTGGGGAATCTACAAAAGACTTGCGAAATGATGAAGGAGTGGCAGTGCGGCGAAATCTGCTCAAAATACCTGGCAGTTTCGAAGAGAATGAGATCACATTCTCAGACTCACCGCTGCCTTTCGTGATGGCGCTACTCGCAATTCGGACGAGAGGGAAACCGTTTGCGCACACGCACATGGGTAGAATTCTTTATGGGTTGCCACTGACAGCAAATGACTTTGACGGGCTACGGTCGGCCGCGTGTGATCACGCCGACGCCGTTGTGCACGACGAAGAAGATACCATGCCTCCGTCGCCTTCGGATAGCATGGATTGTGATTCACAAGACTATCCTGGGCCGTCGGCGTGCCAGCTTTCATCGAAGCGAGGATCGGGAGTGGCTGAAGTATCCGACACATGTTCAGAGCCGCTCAATAAACGTCGACGTACGGATCTCTAGTCGATTTAAGGTTGATGGTGGTGAGTTTTTGGATTGATTTGTGTCGACCCTGGACTTATTCTTTTCTTGTTCTCCCGCTGGGTCATTCTAGAAATTTGATGGTCCATTTGTACATCTGTGCCTTTCTTTTTTTGAGTAGTCGATGCATATTAGTATTTATCCAATTTCTGTATGATATGCGTAATTATGAAGAACCAGAACTGCTCTGTAGCTGCGTTGTAACGGTTCAGTCAGGATGTCGTCACGTCGCACAAACCAGCGTCAAGTCTACGCTTCCGACGATGTAGAACAAGAGCGAACAGAAAGAAACCACTGAAAACCCTCAAGCTCACGCCTTGCAGCGATATCGACGGTCTCGACTCTCCAGCCACCGCTTACGGCCAGAATTCGACTCGAAGCGCCAGGCACAAGCCATCACGATGGAAGGACGTTTACACTTGAAAGTACGTCAAGATTTTGGCGGGCGGACAAGGTTGGACATTATCGTGCTGTAGGCAAATGCAGATTGCCATATAACCATTCTGTGAAGGAGATTAGTATCCAGTTTCTCGAGATAAGTGGGGTTGACAACGTTGAGGCGCGATACTTATGTACACTCGAGTCACGGCAACCTCTCCCCCTTTCCCACGCACTTGGTGGTTATCGTCATGTCCTCTGATCCTCGCCGCCGTCGTACGCTACAGCGATGCGCCATCGCGATCTGCATCTCCAGGGTGTTCTACAACACCGCAGAGGGCGCCGTCTCCATCGTCTTTGGCGCCGAATCCTCCTCGCGCCCTCGTCTTTTACGGCCTCTAATCCGCCGTCGAAGTCATCTCGGCCTTCCTCGTCACCTGGCGCTTCATCGGCGTCGTCCGGCCCGGTGACGAACGGCATAGTACGAGGAAATCGTCCCCACACGTCGTCCGGTAAGCGCCGCCCTCCCCCCGAATCCAAGCCCGCCCGCCCCTGATAGCATCGAGCGCATCGCCACTACCGCCATCAACGCGCTCCTCATCGCCCTCGCCTTCGCCGCCCTCGGGACATCCACCGCATCCCTTATCGCCGCGACCGCGACCGCACTCATGATCGCGCTCTACATCGTCAAACGCGCCCTCGCGCGGGTCCTCGACTCGAGCGCCGTTCATAGCGAGGCGCAGTGCTCGCTGGCGTGCATGCGACTCTCGGCCGTGTTGCTCCTGGGGTCACTCGTGTACCGCGTCTGGAGGGGTGGGTGGTGGGTCGACTCTGCGACTGCGGTTGTGATCGGGCTCTTGTTCGGGTGGGAAGGCATCAAGATGATTCGGTGGGCAAGGAACGAGGCATTTGATGGGGGTTGTTGTGAGCGGTGTCACAAGGGAGCTGCTTCGGGCACGGGGCAGACCCCGGAAGAAGCGGAGAAGGGCAACGAATCGGAACAGAAACCGACTCGTTGCTCTCTTTCCGCCCAGTGCTATAGTGGAAGTTCGAAGGAAGAAGACGAGGTACATGATGGAAAAGCAAGAGGAAATACCTGTTCCTTGTGTCCTCTCCACCCAGTGCTGCAGTGGGAGTGGATGTACCAAGAAAGAAGATGACAAGTGTATGATTCAGACACAGCTGGAAGAAATTGAGAAGCATGAGGAAACCAAGGGTAAACCCAGTCCTTGCACCCCCTCCACCCAATGCTGCACAAGAGGAGTCAGTTACCAGGGAATCAGCATGTTAGATCATAGATACTCATCACCCGTTTCGATGCCTTATACCTTACTGTTATACATGTTCAAACGTCTAATGAGTGTATACGTTTATATATATCACAGGTTGGATCAGATTACAACAAGAGAATGAAAGGAAAGTCGTGCTTTCCAAAAGGTAAAAAAAGGAGGGAAAACACCCAAATAGTATAAAAGACAGCACCAAAGTGACGACGATCGACAAAAACAAGTTCGAAACGACAGCAACCCCAACAGGCAGTGGCTCAGCCGGCCCTCTCATGGGCCCGAGACACAGAGCAATACACGTCCTTCCAACGATACATCCAAATAGTTGTCGTGAGATCATACATTGTCCACCGACGACGGGTGCGTTCGATATACAGATTCCCTCTTAGGTGATGGGTGCCGGGCTAAAGGACATGATTTCGTCGTATAGCAGCTGCTTGAGTTGCTCGCGGCTGATGTCGTCCTTGTGCACTAGGACGGCAGAGTGAACGAGCGCCGAGTGGTGCAAAACGCAAGCACTTACGATCAAATTCAAAGAACTCAGGGTCCAGAGGAGGAGCAACGGGTTCGTCGTCTGGATCATGCTGCAAAACCAGGTAAGCCGTCCGACTTTGCGAGCGCAATCAACAAAAAACGTACGTATGCCTCGAGGTATGGGTGAGCAAGCGCTTCTTCCACGGTTAACCGTTTCTTTGGATCAAACGTCTACGCGACGATTCGACGTCAGAGCCTCACGCCGACGACGATCAACCCTCACCAAAGTCTTTGTCAAAAATTCGACCGCTAACGGATTCGCGTTTGGGAATAGTTGTGCAAATGGCTTTCGTTTCCGGAACGGTAGTGCTCGGATATAATCACGTGATCGACGTGTGGTAATCGCGTAAAACTCGTCCAACGTCGGCGTCCCGAGCACATCCAAGATAAGCGTCAGCTGATGATGGTAATCCCGCCCGGGGAAGAGCGGCTTCCCAGACAACATCTCGGCCAGTATGCATCCTACGGACCACACGTCAATCGCCTTGGTATACTGCTTGAATGTAAGCATGATCTCGGGCGCGCGGTACCACCGCGTCGCCACGTATTCCGTCATGAACCCCGTTTCGGTCCCCGAGGGCTCTGCCGTCTTGACGGACCGTGCGAGCCCAAAGTCGCACACCTTGAGGTCGCAGTTGGCGTTGAGGAGGAGGTTCGACGGTTTCAGATCGCGGTGGATGACGTCAGCCGAATGGAGCGCCTTGAGCGCGCGGAGGGTCTGGTAGATGAAATACTGTGCGTGGTCGTCCGAGAGGTCTTGCGTGCGAATGACGCGATGCATGTCCGTCTCCATCAGTTCCTGGATCACTGAGACGCGTCAGCCAGCGGATCGGCCCAAAAGACGAGCAGCGTACGATAGACTTCCTTGAAGGCTTCGATCGATGGGGGCTTGATGATGTCGAGGATCGAGATGATCTGCGGGGCGTCAGATACCCATACCCAAAGGAGGACGTCACGCACGTTTTCGCTCACGCCAGCCTCGCTGAGGAACTTGAGAAGCTTGAGTTCGCGCAGCGTTCGAAGACAAAACATGGAATGATCGAACGGTGCGATCTTCTTGATGGCGACCTTGCGTCCGCTGGGACGGTGTACGGCAGAACACACGATGCCGTAGGCGCCCTCGCCGACGACATCGAGAACTTGATATTGCGTACCTGAAAGGTGGTCGCAGCGTCAACGCGAGCAAATGAAGCCGAGTAAAAGAGGTTCGTGGCGCACCGACGTTGAAGCGTACTTTACGTGGGGCGGGAGTCTGAGACGACCCATGGCCATGCTTGGACTTGGACTGCGATGAGGCAGCAGCAGCGGGTGCCTGGTGCGAGTTGTCTGGCATCGTTTTGTCAACGTTTTTTCGACCCGTGAAAGGAGAAGAGATATGGAGAGAAGGAAGAGGGAAAGTCGAGCAAGAGGAAAGAACACGGCCGCTTTAATTGTAAGGACAGCCCTGAGCTTGTCGCGCTGTGGAACAAGGACTGGATCTCCCTTTTTTCCCAGCTTCTCGTGCTTTTTTCACGCGTATCCACATCACGTTTTTCGTACAAACTTGCTTTTTTTGGAACGCTTGTTTTTTCGACCTTTTTTTGTTACCTTTCACAATGTGGTCAACGTTCATCACCAGAGGGGCGCCGGAGAACTCTGGATAATTGGAGTTGACGACTTTTTTTTTCGTTTGCCATGGCGATGGTATCGAAAATCTCATTGTTGCCATGGTCGATGGATCCATCATCCACAAGGGGAATAGTCTCGGGGTTGGAACGGACATCCCGGGACCCAGCTGATCAGTATTACGAGCACAACGTCCGTCGATTAGATCAAGAAAGGCAAAAGGACTTGTTCGTCTGTCACGCCGACACGCCACGCACCCACCCATGGGCACTGGGACCCAAGATTCCAAGATGTCTAATGGTCAATTGCCAGCTCACCAACGAGGTCCACTTTATGTAAAGCGACTCCTATAGCGAGCGATTCCGATCTGATTGGAAATGAATTTCAATCATCTCAGGGCGGGCTGGCTCATCCATGATGATATCGTGATGGTAGCAAGCTTCGTGCACGGCCCAGTGTTGCCTGATTCTCGCGAGGTATTCGCTCCGAGTTTGCAGAGACCGGACCCAAGTCCTCTCCTCCGTGATTTTCGGTGCGTCGATAAAACGGTCGGTCCACATGGGGCATTCTTGAACGTTGGAAATCAAGTACGTTGAACTTCATCTGACACGTCGTCGCCATCACGTGCTGATCATCATCATGGTAGGTTTGGCCTGTGTGCACTTTGGCTTGCTATAAAAAACTCGTACAGCATCCTGATTCAGTTACCAAGATGTGCTTATCGACCTTAAACGTGAGAGATGACAGCGAGTACCTTACTGGTGTAAAAAAGGAAAAAGACGCATCACAATCAAAGAACGAATTGGATCGGGAAACCAAGCGTGGCGGCTTCGATGCGCGAATGCGTATCGCGGTCGATTGCTTGGCGATGGCCAAGGCACCTTACACCACGGACGGATCAAATTTGAGGATAGCTTTAAACCTTGTCCTAAATTCGAAGTTTTGACAAAACATTAAATGTTGGTCCATAAGTACTTGAAATAAAAGCCAGTATTGTACGTCTATAAAAGGATTTAACCTCCTCCTATTTATCATATATTGACGAACATTTAGTTTTCGGACAGAACTTTACATTCAAGATACCGTGCAAAGTGGTCCTAAACTCTGATCCCCATGGTGTTAGAGTGAATTCTGAGGACGATCGCTGGCAAGGTGAAATGCTCGTGCAGCGTTCCCATATTGGATCGATAGATTACAATGGAGAGATTCTCAGATCCAGACACTCAAGGCCGTTGCTGAATCTATGTAGTGCCCAGCGTCGCATTAGTCAAATCTACGCTCAAACTCAGGGTGCTGTATCAGCGAACAAACACGGACCCCAGCGCACGCTTCAGGTGCTTGATGCCCGGTGCTGAATCTGGAAGCCTTCAGAGTTCATATCAGCATCAATTTCTTTCCTTGTTGAAAGGTGCCCTGATGTACGTTTATCTGAGATGCAGGATGATCTCCTGCGCAAAGTCTGTTATGTCCCCATTTCTTTCTCAATGCTCTCGTGTACGCTTCAAAGCATCGAGTTCACTCATAAATGTGTTAGTGAGCACAAAGTTATTTTGTACTACTCTTTTGAATTTGCATTTCCTGGTGAGCCTGAGGACGAGGAATCAGAGTAATCATAACCACGCCATGTGCCCAGTGGCTAGGGCAAGTACCACTTTGGGCCCAACACTCACGACACTACTGTAGCTATGTACTCGTGCACTGAGGATCTTCATCCCGTTCACACTCTCTCCTTGGTCGTAGATCAATCTGTTGGCGCCGACCATAATGTGCTACGAAAATAATAAAGCATCATGATACCGAGTGGAGGAGCCCTCCTAGTGCTCCTACATAATTCAGCAATACCTATCTAACACTATGTCTAGGGAGCTCGAGGCCAACCAGCTGAACCCTGAAGACAACGACAAGAAGCCCGCGATGCATGGCGGTTTGTTTTCGAACCGTTTCCGAGGCGTACCACTCGAGAACGTAGTGCCCTGGACAGACCTCGCGCAGATGGCCGATTTCGACAATCCCAACATCGATCACGAGAATTCCCAGGATACTGGATGAGTATGGTCGATTCCACCAGTGATTGAATGGGTGTTGATAGAGGACGATTCGCCGTATCCCGAGGTGCGATCGGCCGTGTGCTCATTACTGGCGTCGAGCATCCAAACCTGGGTGATGGGTATGCGCGTGCTGAGTACTTGAGTCCGCGGCAGCTAGACAGCAAGACGTTCCCAGCTCTTGGGTGCAGACTTGGAGCATGCAGGCGTTAGTGGAGGCGGCTGTTGCTCCAGCGCGTGGTCGCGAGGGAACCATCTTATTCGGCAGGATTTTTCCTTTACGGAATCACGTGCCTGCCCTTTTACTTGGGCTTTTACTACACACCAATCATGCACATCATTTGCCCATGTTCGAGCCCCTACATACTACTTAAGTACCAGCAACCCTGGTCGGCAAACTCCTACCCTAACCTACCCGTGCAGTTCCCTCCTCGTCGCATCTGCCCAAATTTTCCACAATGTAAACTATTGCCAGCTAAACATGATGCCACATCGGGAAGGTCTGAAGGTAGAATGTGTATCATTACAATGGCTTCTATAATACTGAGCGGTTCGCCAGTGCAGCAGCGGTCTCATCGATTGCTGACTACTACAAGCGAAAATTGAAGCAGTGGCTTCAATGTAGCCCAAGACAAGTTGATGAAGAAGCTCGAGATCCAATCGCATCTTCAACGTCGTTGGTCCTCAGGGGGGCTACTCACTGTAAGTTATAGTAAACAACTTGAAGTCATCTTGAGGCGCCGATTGAACTAAAAAGAGGTTAGTGGTCCAGTAGTGGCGGCGCCCGCACTTCTCAGTGGCCCAGAGTGTGGTGTGCGCACTGCGTCGGTGCTGGCACCTCCAAGTTTCCATTTCCGTCCTCAACCATGGCAGCCACAATTCGCCTTCGAAGAGTTGCCAGACGGGAGAAAAAACGTGCTGAATGAACTTTTTGTCCGATGGGAAATTGAGAACGGTAGGCCAGTGAATCAGTTCGACCAACTGTTTATTTGACACGTCAGCGCTTCAACTGCCGCAAAACTGTGAGCAATGTAATTCAACCAATTCTTAATGAACCAAGATCATCCTTTTCTGATGCTGAAATTATTTCATGTCTCCTGATCGCATACTGAGCGCCGGTTGTTGCTTGACAGTTGCCCATTATCTCGAGTCGTTGTCTTAAAGGCGTCAGGAATGTCACATTACGCAACGTTATATAGGAGAAACCGACGACCGTACCAGATGTCGTAGACGTGTCGTTTCAGCGTCCTACCTATGATCATTTTATAGCATGACTTAACGATTCGAGCAAACTTCAAGTTGAACCGCAACGCCGCGCGGCGCCTGCACTCACAGCCGCTAGCGCTCACCGGAGCCTTCCACTCCACATCTGCCCATGCCCGATCTGAGTTGTCATGGGGACCGGTGTTCGGCAAAGTCTAATCCATACCAGCCCGTACCCGTGCAGTTCCCTGCTCATCGCATCTGTCCAAAATTTCCTACTGCTAGCTAAACGTGACACTACAAAACATCAGGAAAAATGAAACGTATGTAGAATGTGCAACCTGAATATCAGTACAGCAGCCTCTATAGTGCCGAGGTTCGCAGGTACTGTACTGCCGGCTTCCTATCTGTGACCTCCAGGCTGACAGACTGCCAATGAATAGCAATGATTCTCCCAGCAGCACCTCGTGCCGAATGCCAGCGTTCATCATTGACTCGGACTCAAACACACTTTCTGGGGATGTTTCGCGTGTCATGTTCCAGCACCTTACCGACGGATCTCCTCATCCATCTGCTCAGGCTTTTGCCGATACCTTCAAAGCGTGGAGGTCCCTCAGCATGCATATACGCGCATCCTTTCCGCTCTCACTCTGTCCTGCTTCCAGAACAGTTTATTGTTGTCAACGGTCGACACCATGGCTACCGAGCTCGAGGGCAACAGGTTGAGCTCTGAAGACTATGAAAAGGCAACGAGGGAAGACGGTGCGTTTTTGAATAGTTTACAAGGTGCACCTCTTAAGAGCGTGACCCTTGACAGAACTCGCGCGTATCGCCGATTTCAATGGTCCCAACAGAGACCACGAGAATGCCGTCGTGGGTATACTGGGTGAGTGTGGTCGATTCTACGACGATGGGACGAATGATTGAATGGGTTTAATAGAAGACGATTCGCCGTATCCCGAGGTGCGATCCGCCGTGGCCAACACGGACAATCCGACCATGCAGGCGTCGACCATCCGAACCTGGGTGATGGGTATGCCGCATGCGGGCACTTGCGACGGACAACGCCTATGCTGACTCTCTTGATTGAGGTCTCGTTTTGGCGGTCTTGCTGGCCGGAATGAATCAATTATTCTATTTTCGTTATCCCACCGTCACCGTATCAGGCCTTGTTGCTGTGTTGATATCGCTGCCGATGGGTTATACGTGGGCCGCGGTACGTTTGATTCAGTGCTGTTCGCTCGGATTGGACCGAATCGGCTTGCAAATAGGTGGTCCCTAATTGGCGCGTTTTCGGGGTTTCTCTGAACCCTGGTCCGTTTACGATCAAGGAGCACGTGCTAATGACGATCATGGCTACCGTCGGGTCGGATTGTATGTATGGCGAACTGCTTCTCTCGGCGGGTTCTGATCGATCTTTTTGACAGCGGCGTATGCGGTATGTCGTGTCGATTATTGCCACGTATTGCTAAAGCCCTGTTCGTTTAGACGGATATTGTTGCTGTTCAGCGGGTGTACTATAACCAGACATACAGCTTTGGCTGTAAGTACTCTTCATTCAACGGATTGTTACGCCCGCTCATCATCACATGATTTACATGACACACTATACACGCGATCTTAACTCTATGTTGCAGACCAATGGATGTTGGTAATGTCCACGCAATTAATTGGCTTTTCCATCGGTGGTATTTTACGCAGGTTCCTCGTACATCCTCCTTCGATGAGTGCGTTCTCCCCTCTTTGGGAACCGCATTGCATTCACTCTTTAATTTAGTCTGGCCGTCCAGTCTCGTGGTCTGCGCCCTGTTTAATACGCTGCATGGAAAATCCTATGCCGGTATGGGCGCCCGAGGAGGCATTTCCCGGAAGCGCTTCTTTTTGTACGTATGGTTAGCTGGCACGTGCTGGTACTTCGTTCCGGGGTATCTCTTCCAAGCGCTCTCCTACTTTTCCTGGGTATGCTGGATTGCGCCAAACAACGTTGTCGTGAACCAGTTGTTTGGTTACTTTAGCGGACTGGGAATGAGTCTCATCACATTCAATTGGGCGCAGATGATTTCCATCGGTAAGCACTTCTGTTTCTTGTTTGATGCTGTATCGTCGATCGAGGTTTAGTTAGCCCCCTTGCAACGCCTTGGTGGGTAGAAGCCAACATAATGGTCGGCTTCGTGTTCATCATTTGTGAGTGTGTCGTTTCTGTTCTGTTCTGCAGTGATCATTCGTCTCCACACTGCAGGGATCCTCACCCCGATGCTCTATTATACCAACACCTGGTATAGCCAGTATTTGCCGTATGTGCAATTTGTTTTCGCTCGATCTCGATGGCGCTGAAGGGCATCGCTGACAGCATGTCTGCGCGCATATCCTATGATAACACAGGTAGTCCATACAACATCACTCGCATCATCAACGTCGATGCTTCCTTCAACCTCACTGCATACGAGGAGTACAGCCCGCTCTTCCTTCCGTGAGTTGTGTCATACCCCGCATCTGACCCGAACGCTCATCATACTGTAGGACAACCTTTGCCATGTGTTATGGACTCTCCTTCGCTTCCATCACTGCCACGTTGACACACACGTTCTTATACTTTCGTAAACAGATCTGGATCCAGAGCAGGCGTTCGATACAGGAACAGTCCGACGTCCACGCGCGTTTGATGTCCAAGTACAAACAGGTCCCTGAATGGTGGTATGGGATCATCTTTCGTACGTCACTATCCTCGTCGCGAGTCGTCGGCCACGTCTGGTTCACGCGTCCTATTTGCAGTGTCGATGTTCGTGTTCGGCATCGTCTTGATAGAGGTCTGCCGTACCGAATTCCCCGTGTGGGCGTTTTGTCTCTCCTTGTTACTTGGTAAGTCTCACGAGTCCTTTGAACCGTCACAGAAATCGGTGTAATCTCGATGCAGCCTTCTTTTATGCGATACCCATCGGAATGATTCTAGCTGTTACCAACCAACGCATTGGTCTCAAGTGAATCCGTCGAAACTTTGTGTCGTAGTTGCTCACGATTTGTTAGCGTGATATCAGAACTAATAGTTGGATACGTCCTCCCTGGGCGGCCGATGGCCATGATGTTGTTCAAGACGTGGGGATATATCACCATGTCTCAAGGTGGGCTTTATTTACAAGAATCGAATGTCACGAGCTATTTTCTGACGTCGCCCCAGCGCTCTCGTTTACCGCCGATTTCAAGCTCGGTCACTACATGAAGATTCCTCCTCGCTCCATGTTTTGGAGTACGTCCCACGCGTTCTAGGATTTAGTGCTGCATGAGGTATTAATGGATATACAGGCCAGGTCGTCGCCACCGTCGTGGCCGGAACGGTTCAACTCGGCGTGCAAGCTTGGATGTTTTCCAACATCCCCGACATTTGTAGCACGACGCAAAAAGACGGATTCCTGTGCCCGAACACGGAGGTGTTTGGCACAGCCAGCTTCATCTGGGGTGTCATCGGCCCCATGCGTATGTTTTCTCCCGGCCAGATTTACAGCCGTGCGTCGTCTCGCTCGTAACATGCTCTGCTCGGATCGCAGTAGGGCTGATCTGACGAGTAGCGCTCGCCTATGGATTCCTCATCGGAGCGCTGTGTCCGGCGATTGCATACGCGATCCAGCTCAGGTGGCCTCGGAGCTTTGTTCGCTACGTGAAGTGCGTGCCTCCCGTTCGACGCCCAATTGCAAAGATCGTCGCTTACCCCGTCGTCATTTCCCTACATAGCTTCCCCGTCGTGTTCAACGGCCTGGCCTCGTTCCCGTCTGTGAGCGCGCTCAACTTTGTCCCATGGGCCATCGTCGGTTTCATCTTTCAATACCACGTCCGGCGGCGCCGGTTTTCGTGGTGGGTCAAGTACAATTGTGCGGGAATCCTCTCCTTTTCTTTTCGCTTGTCGTCGACGCTGACCGGGCTGCGCAGACGTCCTCTCGGCCGCGCTCGATGCGAGTGTCGCCTTTGGCGTCGTCCTCGTCTTTTTCGTGCTCCAGTATCCCGAGAACGGCAAGATTGGGCTTGCGGTGCGAAGCTGGTGGGGGAATACGGTCTATCTGGACACTGCGGACGTGAAGGCCGTGCCGCTGAAGGCCGTGCCTGAGAGTGGCACATTTGGGTGAGGATAGCGTTGGGAGAAGGCCTCGTGCATGGGTGTGCTGACAAGACGTTTTCTTTTACGCAGCCCGACCAAGTGGTGATGTGCAAGGTAACGGTGACATGAACGAGATGCCAGGCTCGGTGTCGAGGCGTTGGTAGCTCGGATACGGTAACTGGGATACAACTTGCTATCCCCCACCAGCACCGTGCGGGCGCCTGCCCAGTTGGCACTATGCCAAAAGCACAACATATTCAGTATTTTACTTTTCCATAGATGAGTCCTTGTACAGTACCTTGTAACATGCTCCGATAGATGGTACAATTGACGCAGAGTTTCAAACACGATCCTCACACCGCATGTAACGTCTACCGTGGGGAAACTTACACCCCTGGCAGCGGACGGAAAACGAGGATGTAAATAAATAAATAAACACGATCCTAATCCACGATGCGGTCGCGTGCCCAAACTAACACGCAAATATCAGCAGATGGGCTTACCGCTCGAGCAGAATGGTATTCGACTAGATTGCCATATTTTAAATGATAAACACTTCAGCTATGCTCGCAACTATGCTCTGGCCCAAGTTGATGCGGAGCGTAAATTGGACTGACTGTTACAGCACTGTCGGAGAGATCACCAGTATCTTAGTCCAACCTTCAGCGTTGTCCGACACACTAGTACGGGGCACAATCAAAGAAGCACGGCGCGCCAAACGCTCAGCCAAAGCCCTAGTTTGATTCTCTTTTTCATTGTTCTAATTGACTCCTCACGCAACAGGAGCGTCCAAAAAAATCGAACAACAAAAATGACATGCCACATCGAATGCAACCCAAGTGAAGAAAAAAGAAAGGAAAGACAACAGGGCGGCAAAGGATGTAAATCATAAAACATAAGAAAAACGTGACAATGAAGGCAACATGACACAAAAATAAAGAGACAGAAAATAGTAAGGTGGCATAGAAAGGCCAATAAAGACGCATGTGAAAGCCACGCGTACCCTAGCACATCGACATGGTTTCGATTCCTTGCCTTGCCCTCCACGCACACGCCGACGTCAATCCCCGTCGTCCAAGGAAGCGCGTCTACTTGCCGCTAGGTGGCCCGCCGCGTCCCCGCCCGGGACCGCCACGACCACCACGGTACCCACCACGCGATTCACCGTTCATCGGAGCACCACCGCGAGGCCTGCTTTGCATCCGCTCGCTACGTTCCTTGCGTGTCTCGACAAAGATGCGCACTTGACCCATATCGCCTCCAACGTCGACCCGCACACCACCCTCACCACCCTGGTTCTGGGGCAGAGACGTGACGATCGCCTTCTTGGCAGCATCGAGCGACAAAAACTCGAGGAAGGCACATGCCTTTGACCGCACGATCTCGATGTCCTTGACCGGGCCAAACCGTTGCATGAGGGTGTTGGCAAGCTGATTTTGACTGACGGATTCAACAACGCCCTAAATGGATCACAACCGATCAGTGGCATCCTACATCGCCTTGTACATAAATAATTACCTTGACGAAACATTGTGGAGTGGTCAACGCCAACACAGCGACGACAGAAGGGTGGTCACGTGACCCGTGTTGTTGGCCGGTGCGATGAGAAGGCCCGTGTGGCGCCGGTGACTGCGTACCGCTCGACGGCGTGGGGCCATTAGAGGTAGCAGGTGCCTCGGACAAACCCTTGGACTCCAAAGCGACCTGCGACCCCCATCGTTTCGAGTCCGTGGCAGCAAGACTCGCCCAGGTCTTGGGCGCAGACTTGGGGGGCGCAGGCGTAGGGGGGGACGGTTGCCGCGCCGGCGCCGGGGGTGGCGTAGGGGGGGCCGTGGGAGGTGCATGGGGTTGTGGTGCAGGCTCGGACTCGGGCGATTCTTCCGGAACAGGCTCCGGCTCCGACGGGGTAGCGGGCGAAGGCATCGGTTCGGGTTCAGGCTCCTCGAGATGGAAGCCGTTGGGCTCCGGCAGGTTGGTCTCGGGGGCCGGGGGAGGAGACGGAACTTCAGGCTCAACCGTCATAGGCTCTTCCTCGGGGACTGGGGCCGGAGGAGGGGTAGACTCGCGGGATGACTCAGATTCAGCGACAGGTTCGGATGCAGGCTCCTCGACAGGGGCAGGCTCGGAGGGAGGGGCGATGGGAGAAGGTTCGGCTTCGCTGACATCATCCTCAACGGTATCTTCCTTGAGGAAGCGGAAGATGTCGTTGAGAACAAAGTAGCCATTGGGTTGCTCTGCGAGGAAGAAGGTCTGGACAAACTTTCTCCAGGGGTCACCATGGTTGGACATCTCGCCAATGACCTGGATGATGATACCACCGTTGGCAGAGGACTGGGCATCTACGGAGTGAATGAAGACTTTGCAGTCCTGGAAACCGATGGAGGTGATCTTGTTGTGGATTTCCTAAGAGGGGAGAACGTCAGCCAGGAGGGGAGGATAGGGAAGGGGGGGAAATACCTGTTGACCGAAACAGGGTTTGAGTTCCTCTCCCTCTGTGCCATGAATGAAGGTGGAGGTTTTGGTGTAGAAGCAATGCAAACGATTGGGCTGTTTGTTGACATACGTGTAATATTGGGGCACGAACTGCCATCCGACCTCGGAAGGAATGACATTCTGGTGGATCGAGGGAGGGGTAGACATGATAGAGAAACGCTGTGGGTTTTGGCTGAGACGAGGAGCGAGCAAGGGCAGAGGAGCGTACGGACGAAGAAAAGATTAAAGGACGTGCGTTTTGGTGCGTGAGGAAAGTCTACAAGATTACAACGGACAAGAGGCCCAATTTAAACCTTTGAGGAGCTGCGAGAAAAAAACCGACAGAGGTTCGACGAAAAATTCGTCCGCTCAAAAATCAAGCACCTTATGCAATTTTGCTCCGGAACTTGCCGAAACATCTCGCTGACTCAGCACGCAATACCCCCTCACCCACTTCCGGGCCCGACGAGCTGCCACGTATCGCTTCTTACATTGTCACCACTAGTTCCATTACCGGATAACGTATATCTATTAACATCTAGTCTGGGCTTAAATGATCTGGGTGTCCAGCTCTCACTCGTAAATGGACAGGGAATTGAACGTAAAGTACGCGTTCGAAAACGCCCCAGGATTCTGATTCACAAAATCTGCAGACACGGCAATCAGCTTCTGACTCTGTCCACCATAGAACGCCTCACCAGTACAGTCCGAAGGGCATCCGGACGACGCATAATTGTTGCCAGCCCAATCGCCACCTTGTGCACGAGTTAGTCCGAGCACCATCATACACGCACATGCACGTACAAAAGGTCAAATCGATCATGATGTTGTGAGCTCCGAAATGGGACGGGAAATCACAGTCCGTGTTCGGGAAAAACGCCGCGGGCACGCCCTGCGAACTCGTTAGCGATCCACGTCAAGGAACTATGCGAATCGGGTTACCCAAGTGCTCGTGTCGACCGACCCCCCAGGAGAAGATACTTCAGAAGGGACGGTCCCGCTGTTGCGTTCCCAGAAGTAGATCGAGATGTACGTTGAACTTCGCTCAATTGCATACCTTATCGGATGTGTGTATCTCTCGTTCTGGAAAAACGAAACCGAGAAACTCACCAGCCACCCCCAATGCTATTAAAGGCCGGACCAAAGCTATTGCCATCTGCAAGCAGAACCCCACAGCCAGTATTGCTCGTGTCGTAGACATCACAGTCGTTCCCCACGCTCGTTCTAGACGTGACCCGTGTCTATATCACAAAACATTCTCGACAAGGAAAGACGCACCCCGACATCGATCGTGATGCTGGCATTTCGCAATCTGGACAGAATGAATAGGTGCATTCCGATGTAAACGGATCACTCACTAGAGCTCGTATGTAGACTCGTTTTGCTGGGCGACTGGTTGTTGATGCCTTCCAGGATGTCCACTTCCCCCTGTAGAATCGTCGTCAGAAACGTTCACGATGGTACTCATTCTGTCCAACCTGGTTTGGCCAGTCGCCACCAAGTTCCTAAAAGGGACGTCGGTCAACGGAACAGGGAAGATTGTTGTCAACACGAACCCTGTAGGCAAACGGGCAAACATCCGCGTCAGCAAATTCTTCCATTCAAAGTGAAAATACGAACCCTAGAAAAGAAAAACGGAACATGGTCAACACTCGCGTCATTTATTCACAAGCAAGCAACTCACAGACAGCAGGCCACGTCCCACATCCTTCGGGCATATGGGCGATATCGAAACTAAGACAACATCAGCGAAAGAATCTCGACCACGGACCGACACTTGCATGGCCACGTGCGTCGTGTACTGATTCAAGGACTGCAACCTGAACGAGTCGCGCCCGGGTCCAGACCCGTCCAGCCACGTGGACGCTTCAGCGCTTAAGGTGACGCTGTTGCCGTCGATCGAATACATGCCCTGTTGTTGAGCCGTGTCCTCATCGACGTAGTTGCTACAAGAAAAACGTCAGCACGACGCGCGACGCGACGCGACCGTGGTACGCACACATCACCGTTGGTGGGATCCGGAACGGAGAGCCATTGGAACGCGTCGAGGAACGATTGCCCAGAGAGACTCGCGGCGAGTTGGTACGTCGCCCCCTGTGCATTGACACTGGCGACGACGAGTGCGAGCACGGTCAACAAGGACGACTTTGTCATGGGCATGAAGGGCATCAACGATTAGAGAGCGGCCAGCAAACGAGTTTTCCTTGCACGCCCGTGCCTTTTTATAAGGACGCGGAGGAAAAACATCCGCGACCAATAATAGAGCGTAGTGGGGCGCGTACAATTTGGTTTGGCCAGTCAGATGGGGACTCTTCCCTTCCCCACTGGCTCGAGGGGTAGGAATCAATTACTTACGTGGGCCTCGGTCGACGGGGAACTGGGAGTCTAGACTGGGAAAAATGAGTATTTAGCGGTGCTTACCACAACCCGTCCAACGCATCCGCAGTTCAGGTGTGGGCTAGTCTCAGTGCTAATTATTGTCGCGCCATTGCAACAAAAAAAAGTTACGGCCGCGTCGCCAAAGGCGCTTGGCAAGACCAGCTGCGACGCGTCTTGGACCGGATTCATTGAAAGATCCCACCGTTGCAAGACGTCCCACCCCGAGCAGCCTCGAAGGTCTGACTTCTTTCAAGTTGCGCAGTCTCAATTACGTCTCGGAATGTCGAACCCAAGCGCTGGCGTTCGGCGGCTGCTTCTCCCCGCAGGACAAGGTTCCAATTTAGCGTGCGTGTCGAAATGTCTGGGACGTTCCTTGCGAGATGCGGGGGCCCAGAAGAAAAAAAAAAAAAAAAGGTTAGACTAGACTAAAGTAGGAATTGACGAGGTGAAGAAGTAAAAAAAAAAACGCATGTGACATTACGCAGAGATGCACGCGAACGGCGTTTCATGATCTTGAGAGTCGCAAATACGATTTACTAGCATCACGCCTCGAAGCTGTGCCAGCATTCGAGACTTTGTTTGTTCGAGCCGCCGCGAAAAGAAAAAAAAGTACCACTGATTCTAAAGAACACCGTTTTGGGCGTGCAGCACTACCCCTGGATCAGAACCCGACAAAGCGTTCTCTTCCGTACTCGTTACGTTGCATTATTGCGCGCCTTCAACATTCAAAACAACCTTTGTCTTAGATCATGGCAGTGCTTCTGTTCGCTTCCCTGGCAAATTTTGAATTTGTGACTACTACAGCCGACAATGAGCCATATCGTCCATTGTCCATTGTCAATAATCTTACGAGTAGCCCTGGCGCCCAACCGTCAATACGTGTCGGTCTTTCTCCACTCTTGGGTATGCAGACTTACACGCTCCACGAACGAAGAAATAATGTACAAACCCTTTCCCCGAACTCGTCACTCATAAATATTCAGCGCCTCGAAACGAAAGTAGGCGTTCGAAAAAGCCTCAGGATTCGCATCCACATGACCCATGGATCGATCGCCATCAGCTCATGCCATAGAGTAAATCATGGATCCACGATGGTCACGCACCCTTACATGTCGAGAGCACCCGGCCGCCTCATAATCACTCTTCCTCCCAGCCCAATCGCCACCTAAGTCGTGTAGCATCAGTCATCGTCGTCGCGCAAGCCGAGACCACGTACAAAACGTCAGATCGATATAGTGAGGCCCGAAATGCGTCGCGAGATCGCAGTGCGTGTTCGGGAAATACGCCACAGGTATGCCCTATCCGATCCAAATCCGAACGCTCGTGAGCAACGACGCGTCTCGAGGCATCGACGTGATTACCCAAGTACGAGTGTCGACCGCGTCCAGGATGCGATACTTGCGCAGGGACCGTCCGACTAGCGCGTTCCCAAAAATAGATCGAAATGTAGGTCGGACTCCGCTCGATCGCATATCTGATCGCCGGGTTCGTGCCATCGCTCGTCGAAACGACACCGAGAAACTCACCAGCCACCCCTGTTGCGGTTAAAGTGCGGACCAAAGCTGTCGGGCTTGGCGAGGGCGACACCGCAGCCTGCATTGTCGTTGTCGTACGCATCGCAGTCGGTTCTCAAGCTCCTTCTGTACGTGGCATGTATCAGTTCAGAAAGCATCCAACGACGAGGGACCTACCCTGTCATCCGTCGCGTTGCTGGCACGGTGCAATCTGGGCAAGGATGAGGACCTACATACCAACGCCGCCGAGACACTCACTCGCACTCGTGTGTAGAGTCGACTGGTTGGGCGACCGATCGTTGACACCTTCGACGATGTCCACTTCACCCTGTAAAACAGTGTTATCAAAAGCGTTCACGCCGTATTCGTTCTGCCTAAACCTCGTTTGGCCAATTCACCGCATTCCTTGGAACGAGAATGAGCACATGGGAGAGGACTCGTCTTTAAGAGGCACGATCACGAACCAAGTCCCACATCCCTCAGGCATGTTCGCGATATCGAAGCTAGCGCGATGTCAGCAAAGAAAATTGGACCATCGCTACTACACTCCCATGGCGACGTGCGTCGTGTATCGATCCAGGGATTGGAGCCTGAACGAGTTGCGTCCGCGACCAGTCCCGTTGAGAATGGTGGTATCGTCTGCCCGCAAGATGACGCTATTCCCGTCGATCGAATACAGACCTCCCGCCCTAGCAGTCGCTCGATGGATGTAGTTGCTAGGGGAACGAATGACCAAAGTCAGTCGTTGGACTACGATGTCGGATGTACGTACACGCTCCCGTGCGTGGGGTCAGCGATGGCCATCCACTGAAACGCACTGAGAAGGGTATTCCCGGAGAGACTGGCGTAGCGCTGGTAAACTGCGCCTTGGGCGCTCATGCCGACGACAAGCGCTAACGTGGTCAAGAACTTGAACAGCACCGACATTGGTTTCGTCATTGATGACACACGGGGCGATGAAAAACGTTCCTCTCCCGGCGCCCATCCCTTACGTAGGAAGAAACTGGGATAGAAACGTCCGCGGTCGTAGTACGATTCTATTCCGATCAACGGAAAGTCCGTGTATACGATGCTCGGGGGGGATGGATGGGTCATCAAACAAGAACAAGGACGTCGTGACGGTGCACGAGGAGAATTCGTCAAGGCCGTTCCGTTTTCGCGTCGGACGATCTAGAACCATAGTAGGATACGACGATCGAAGAAAAAAGAATACATACTCCATTTTACGAATGCGGAATTGGGATAAGCTCCAAAACCTTGGGCCCTTCTCAGCAACAAACTAGGGGGCAGACATTCTTTCGTGCTGGTCTGTCCAACCGTTGGTTTAGACGAAACCACACCACACTCCCTAAGCCAAGTTGCTGAGAGGGCAATGGCTGCTCTTGGTGGGTGGCAAGAGTGCAGCCTTTGAACATACATGACCAAGAGCTCGTTTCGGTAAGTGAATGGGCCCGAAGCGATGATCCTACTCTTGTATGTGGAATACTGGAACAAAATGCCCACTTCCATTAGCCCCGTTGCGCAATAAATCAATGCGAGGCCCTCATAAGGAAGAAATGTGACGAGCCATATAAATGGTCTGGATATATCCCGATGGACAAAGGAAAGGCGTGCACCATGACGATGGTAGCGAGCGCGTTTGGGAGCCATAAGTGCAAAGAATAAAAAGAAGACTACAAGCACTATAATGCAGTAGCAAGTCAACCGAAAGTCGTCGAGCATATGCTTTGTAGCCTCTCCTTTGAAACAAGTTTGGTGGTTTGGCGTCACACAAAGGATGCTGTTCCGAGGAATGAAAGAGGTGACGTTGCATGGATGACTAAGCACAGGTACTACTCTCTTCCTCGTCATTTGCACACAATTTTCGTTTTTTCTTTGGTTGGTCGCATCCAGATCCCAACGCCAACGTACCATGTCGACGGCACAAGCACAACAGATTCGAGCGCCCCCACAAGCGCGCAACGTCGCCCAGTTCCTTCGAAGCAGCAAATCCGGCATGAAAATACGTGTGGGAGCACTCAACGGTAAACGGGTCGACTACTTCAAAGGTACGTCCCCCGACCCCCGTCGCCATCGCGTCCCATCATAGTCCCAGGAAAATCCGCCGTCAAAGCCCTCCTTTCCCCCGCGTATGCCAAGCTCAAGAATGTCCCCACCGTGACCAACGACGCCGAAGCCGAAGCCGTCCTCACCTCCATCATTCCCTACGCTTTTTACCTCCGCGTCGACCGCGGTAACCCCACCGGATCGTCGTCCTCGCCCCGCCTCGTCACCGTCACACCACAACAGGCGTTTGGCCAGGACGCCTACTTTGTGTGGTTCTACGAGGGCTCCCAGTGGACGACCTACGCCGGTGGACTACTCATGGTCGCTATCATGCTTGCCGGCGTCATGTTCCCACTCTGGCCCCCTGTCATGCGTCTCGGCGTGTGGTACATCAGCGTCGGTATGCTTGGTCTCATCGCCGCCTTTTTCGCACTCGCCATCGTGCGCCTCATATTCTACGTCATTACAATCGTCGTAGCACCTCCCGGGATATGGATCTTTCCAAAACTGTTTGCAGACGTGGGCGTGGTACGTTCTCCCAGCATGTGTCACGTGATTTGACAATGGAACGAGATGTGCCGCATAGGTTGAATCATTCATTCCTCTGTGGGAGTGGGATCTGCCAAAGAAGAAAGGTGGAAAGAAGAAAAAGGGCAAGGCACCGGCAGGGAAGACTCCAGAGGAAAAGTTGGCCAACAATGGCGGAGCATACATTGAAGAGGTTGCGGAGAACGAATCCCCCGACTCGTCACGTTCTGCTAGTCGGTCTGCGCGCGTAGAGGATGTTCCGGACGAAGATTCGTGAGCGCTTTTTTTGTGGACACGTGGCGGTCACGTTCCGAGGTCCATATAGTCGAGCTTGGTAGTCATTTGCTGTTCAGTCGGATTTATCTCGTTGGATGGTGCTCGCTAAGCTTGCATGAGGATTCTAATACACCATTTCGTTCAAGGTTCCCATGAACGCATTCGACATTAGTGTTAGGACTTTGAAATGTCTATCGTGCGTGCATGTCGCCTACAGATAAGGATATTTCCTTTGCTACATGCCGAGAAAGAAAGACTGGACAGAAGAGTCCCTCGTGGCACGGTCGAGCCTCCGCAATGCTCGCTCGGTCTCCACAACGCCCTCTTTTATACCCACCTTTTTCGCACTGCCTCAGACTCTGGCTGAGTCTCACATGGTACTCATGTGAGTCCTCCGCGTATAAAGGCTCCTGTCCCCTTATATTTGGATCGTGTGATAGCCTTTAGGACTAGCTCTGTCGATTGCCAGTTGCTGTTGTGCCTCTCTCCCAAAACACGCCGAGGTTGAACAAGACGATGCCCGACACCTGATCGCACACCTCTCAGCGCTAGTGCACGGTAAAAAAGGGGGTGTTAGTTTACCGCTTCTATTTTACCTGGTTAATTTATGGTAATTTACCTGTTATTCTGGTTGGCCCCGTAAACGGGGTGTAAATTAGGTGCTCAGCGCTCAGCGCTCAGCCTCCATTCCAACTTGACAGACATATTTAATATTGATACCGGTGAAAATTACACTTGGTAATAAAAAAACAATGGCTTGAGAGCATCATACTACCAGGCCGCCGTATGGACGATACGCTCAATCGCAAACTTGAAACGCTTCGACTTTACCTTGATCAACTTTCGCATATCCTTCCGCTGCTGGCCCCTGCCGAATCAAAATATGGCTTCGATTCCCTTGCCATAGATGAAACGGGCGAAGAGGACATCGGACTTGAAGGGCAACCACCAACTTGAGATAAGACTTGGTTCTCGACGTGATGGACATGTTTTACTCGCAGAAAGGGGCCCAGCATGTCTGGGGTTCTTACGGTCCTGGAAAATTATTTCCTCAGGCTTCCGTCGTCAGTTATACTGATGAAATGGCTTGATGACTTGATCATTGGCATGGCACTACTTGCAATTCGGTCGCGAGAGAAACCGTTTGCGCACACGCACATGGAGAGGTTTCTTTATGGGCAGCCACTAACAGCGAAGGACTTTGAAGGGCCATGGTCGGTCGCATCTGACCACAACAATGCTACTATGGACGATGAAGAGGGTTCATCACCGAGTTGTATGCGATGCTATACCTCCATTCCCTTCCTGACACGGATTGTGATTCATAAGAGGATCCTAGGCTGTCGGTATCGCTCCTACAGAAACGAAGATTGGAGCTGCTGAGGTTTTCGGCGCACATTCAGAGCCGATTATATAAGCGCATGCGCTTGTACCTTGTCATCAGACGTCAAACAGGTCACATTCGATTTAACTCAGGACAATGTTGTCGTGTCGTCAGGCTCCCAAGGACCGGCCGGTTAGCAATAGAGTCAACGACCGTTCGACCTCAAGGGAAAGAGCAGAGAGACCATCACGCCAGTGGATGGCGGGACGATAGCTGGTGGGTGGACAAGTATGAATCGAGGGCCGAGGTACGACGCGCATCGTCCGTCCACTGCGCTACTTTGACATCGTCCATGCCTATGGCACTGCTAGACTAGGCGCGCAGACGCTTCTTTTCATCAGACCAGCATTTTAGTAAGGACCGCGATACCTAGAGCTGATTAGCAGTGGGAAGATTCCACAGGTGTCGATATTTTCCTGTTGAGAATCGGGATTCGAAAGTTTAATCTACTCAGAATCTGGGACCCCTTGGCGTCTCCAAAATTGCACACAATCTGATTCCGTTCGGACCGATACTATTTCACCTCTTGATCTTCCTGAACGAGGAACAAGGCCCTACAGCATAATCTCGAACTTGGTGCAGTTCTACTCACTCCCATTGGACTGCTTTCTACTCACAGCCTGCCCACTCCTGTGGTCGTGAGGCACCAATCAGTAACTCAAGCCATCCACCTGGACGGAGAAGTTTCCAGGTGACGAACAACAGAACCTACCATGTTCCAGTTCCGGCGACACCAACTCACCGCGAATCACGGAAATGGTGTGGCGGTTCGATGGGGACGAAAGTCGAATTCGAACGGCAATTACTTATGTGCATGAAAGTCGTGCATTGATCGAGCTGGAACTCGTCTGATGTTGCAGGCGTTCCACATGAATTCCGTTTAATATTGCGAGTGGATACGCCAGTATGACATCGATCCGCCCATGTCGGAAGTCAACCATGCGAATTGGACGCCAGAGGGAATCAATCATGGGGACGCTCCACCCTGGACTGTCGGGCCTTATATAAATGAAACGGAATAGGCAAGCTCCGACTGCCCGGTTAAGCGTTTGTCGCCAGTCTTGCAACGGCTCGACCATGATATTCCCCATAATTTATCGTACAAGTTATGTTCCGAAATACAAGAGACACCAAAGATAATGGAATCGACCATTCCGAGCACCTCTAACCATGGTTTAGTCAGTTCTTGCACAGAATCATGGCTTCAACAACCCAAAGGTTCCATTCAAACACGACGAGCGTTATCTCCCAGCACTTGTAGTCGAACCGTCTCCAATCCGTCCTCATATTCGTCTCCCACGACCTGCCACGAGTTGCCAGGCGCAAATGAAATGCTAGACATAACTGAGTTTTCCGTGACATGCCTGACACCAAATCCGGTGTCTACCCCTTGCTGAGTGGGGCCTGACAGCTCTCGGACATTGAGGATGAACCGAGGCATCATGAAGCATATGGTCACATTACAGAATAGGTTCAGCAGGATCATGAAAGTGGTGTCTGTTGAGATGGTAAACCCGCGTTGGAATGCATAAGCGACATTGAACACTGCATTTCTAAAGGTTCAGGATGAAATGGGTCAGTGTTTGTAACAACAAGAAAATGAAACGCACATGACGAAGTAAAAAATTCCATCCTTTACCATTTGTTCCATGCACCGATTGATCCGCCAAGCCTTGGTCGCCTTGTACATTGTAAGTGAGTGCCTCACGGTTCGGGTGACGGCAAGGACCAAAAGTGTGCCACTGAGAATAAATCGTGGGATCTCATCATACAAATTGGTCAGGGATGGCATATTGCGCCATATGTCATTGCAGTAGGTGACACCAGAAACTTGCGTAACAGTGGCTAGATGGAAAGATATCAAGCGTGCATGAGATTGGGAGAATGCAAGCTAATGACTCGAAACGTACCTGAGAAGTGCGTCATTGGATTGTCGTAGATACCTACGAAAACAAAGGAGATGATGACCTGTGGCACGAATATGAACAAAAGGAAAGAAAGGATCCATTTGGAACAGTTCCACATGGCATACACCCGCAGGACCATAACAACTGTATGTGTCCAGTAAGCGAAACTAATGTCAGCAAAGTGAACAAGTTCGAGACTTACAATCAGCGGCATTAAAAAATATTGGGAACTCCCATGCGGCTACAAGACGCATTATGGTGCCTTCAGAAGGCCCCGATGTTACATTGATATTGTCAAGGGCAGAGTGTCAATGTACTTACACCTGTGGAACTGTCAGCAACATAACCATCGATCATAGTTTTGTTGCATACGTCTACCAAAGACGTTAATGACAGATGAGGTTGTAAGAATTAAGAACCGACTGTTTGGGGGCCAGGAACGAATGTACTACTAACTATGAACGCATATCATCAGCCAAAGTAACTCCCGACGTCACCATAACATACCGAAGCCATTCAGCCTTGGACACGGATTCACTGTCAGCTATGCAATTCAATGTGTATAACAACTGCAGTAGACCTACAAAGCCCAACAGATGCCAACGTAGCGTACCTAGTAAAGTTCCAATTCAGAACACGAGCAACAAGATGTTCCTATACTCACTAGGACAAACGTCGTGGAGACCCGAGTCCAGCGTTTGCACTTGGCGTGGTCAGGGACTTGACTTTCATTCAATATCTTTACTTCCTTACCCAAATATGATCTATCTGTTAATTTTATTAGTTAACAAATAAGACGGCATGTAGAGCGAGCTAAAATACCTCTCTCGGAAAAGTGAGGACTGTAGGCACAAGATCATGTTCATTGCTTCAATTCGGGATGTATAATATGAATGAAGAGATCACTCACCATAATCGTACAGGACAATAGTGACAAGGATAACTATGCTAGTCTATCAGATTAGCCGTTAACGAAAGGTGCAGACGGCGTACGGGAAGAATAATTATTTATTTGGAGAAGTTCCACAGGAGAGCTTTGGTTGGAAGACATAAAGGCACGAGATGACCGGCAGCGCACGACGCCCCACAAGGATACAGAAGGTGGAAAAACAAGAGGTTAAAAGTCGTTCAAGCTTGGCGTCCCATCACGGTTAAATGCTCTCCCCGGCGTTCCTTGTTTGGGACAAAAGGGGATTAGGCAATCAATCGACACAGGAAGGGAACGCGATAATGACCTTCGTTGGCTGGCACGGGAAAGCTCGGCGTGGGTACAGTGCGGCGCAGAACATCCATCCACCGGCCCTAAATGTTCGTGGGCTTCATTCAACGTTATAGTTAACGTTGAAGCCATTATTGCCATCTGCGACTCGCCTCACTAATTCCGTATCAGTAGTATTTATTGTGACCATCCGCTCTGAAGTAATGATAAGTGGTTGCGCACCTATTGGCCCATTGTTTGATGGTACCTCAAGGCCTCATTGCCTGTCAGCTTGTCAATCATGGTCGGTCAACCCGTGAGTTTCGCGAAGAGTATTTGGATTTTAAATACGTCACATATTCCGGGGAAACCTCGTAGTTTTTCGACAATTATTTCTTGCTCACATCCAACACGACCGATCTGATCGGCAATCAATCACCCAGAGGTGACTTCTGGCGGACCACTGTACATAGCCATGAGCACGTCAGACCGTCATCGCATGGCGACAATACACACCTTGGATGCTGCATTCGTGCGAAACATGTCGCAAATTGTGATTTGATGGACATCCGTATTGTTTGTCAAAGTTGAGTTCATTTGGTAATATGAATCTGGTGGGTTTGGGGATGATCGATGATGGCGGGATTGAGCCAGCCACTGTGGGGCCACTGTAAGGAAATGAGGCGTTCACGTTCAATGCTGGTAACCGGCCCGACCACTGGCAAACAGCCTCAGATACCAGTGTTTTCAAAACAGACTATTTGAAACACGTCGCCCGAGGCGGTGAGTCGTTGAAATGGGGAGATGACCAAAGACAAGACGGCGTGCCATAGTAGTATTGAATAAGTGTACTACACGCTTAGCATGGTAAACGTCCTGAAACGCCAACAAGTTGCACGCTACGAAACGGGGGTTTCTCCCTTTTCTTTCCTCATTCACAACTTTCGGTAACTGAAACGCATACGATTCTACCCATTCCTGCAAGACGATGGGCTGTGACATAAGTCACCCTCCCGACCATCAGGGAGTTGCCTATCTGATTCTGATCTGAACCCGAGCAAAGGACTCAAGCGTCAACACGGGCGCGAATCGAAGAAGATGTACGTGACGCTGAACGAAAATGGCCCAATACCAGAAAAGAGGAAAATACCATTCGTCTGCGTTACAGGCTGTGACGCAGGGTGAGGATGTACAGCTTGCCTTGGTTCATAGCGCCACCACTGTGGTTGTCATCAAAAACGTTGCAACGTTGCTGGTTTCATAGTTTCAGGCGCCGAAAACCAACCCTGCGATATTCAAATGATGAATGAGTCAGCATGCCGTGCAATGGTGAATTCTGCATTCGTCAAGCTCATCCCTTCATCCTGACGACCACAAATACGATGTCAAAACGTATGAATCGACATTTAGGATTGCCCTATATGTTATTAGCCGCATACCCTTGAAACTGGACATCAAACATAATCACCCAGTCGCTATTCGACTTGAAAGTGAAAACTTGGAGCAAAATCATCTCTTGAATAGTTCCTGAGTCGTGCAGAAAAGTGCGCAAGAGCCTCTGTAAAACACTTTCGTCAACGTCATGCTCCCAAACAGAGGAAAACTACTGTCCTTCGGCACCGCAGCACAGTAAACAATCAGTCAACCAGAGTTTGTGACCACGCCCGACACGTAGATGGTTTGTGGGGGTCCTGGGGGAAGTTGGGCCTGGTAAGCCGGCTGACCGTATCCGAGACCTGGATAAAGCTGGGCGGGTTGCTGATGATAGTATCCGCCCTGGGGCACTAGACATGGAGTGAGTGAGGTGAGACGGGTGTATTCGTAGGATAAGACAGGCCAAGAGGGCAATACGGCTGTTGCCCATAGTCGGCCATGGTGCTAGTCGTGGTTCGCTCGCAGATTCGGTAGAGGCGACTTTCATATCATGTTACGTAAGAGTGGACTCCGTGTTTCTCCACTTGTACATTTGTCCGTCCTTTCGCCATGTGAAGGGCTAATACTGGGAGTGGGATCTCAAAGAAGGGCGGAATGAAGAAGGGCAAGACGCCGGCGGGGAAGGTGCCAGAGGAAAAGTTGGCAGTTGCAGACGGTATATCCCCTGATTCGTCGCGTTCTGTTAGTCGGTCAGCGCTCGTAGAGACAAGGATTCGTCAACGCTTTTTTGGGGACCCGTTGCGGGTCACGTTACGAGGTCCATATAATCGGGCTTGGTAGTCGATGCATTTTGCTTTTCAGTCGGATTTATCTCGTGGATGGTGTTTGCTGAGCTTGTATGTGGCATCATTTCGTTCAGGTGCCCATGGACGCATTCGACATTTCCTTTGCCATACGCAAAGAAAGACTAGACAGACGAGTCCCTCGCAGCACGGTCGAGCCTCCGCAATGCTTGCTTGGTTTCCACAACGCCCTCTTTCATGCCCACCTTTTCGCACTGCCTCAGACTCTGCTCGTACAATGCACGTGCACGTGCTCCGTCCCCGTCCATCTATGCGCAAAAACGTCAACGTCAACTCGCCCGGCCAGAAAAAGACGAGCAAACCTCCCGCAACACGCCGAGGTTGAACAGGACGACGCCTGACACCTGATCGCACACCTCTCTGTCCTGTCCTTGGTTGCTTCCGAACCATCTTTTGCGCGGAGGCACATCCTGCACGCGCTCGATCAGCCCTTGCGCATGCCGCGCCCACGCCTCCGCCTGGCGTCTGATCTCGGGCGATGGCGGACGCCGCATGACCAGTTCCGACAAATTGTTCATGAGCTGGGCAGCTACGAGCTTGGTCGTCGGTACGGTGCGGGACACAGGGGCAGTAGACGTACCTCGACACCGGTCCTCGACGCATACATCTGCGGCGTTCACGTCGGGCGGGAGAAGGAGCGATATGGCCTGTAAATACAGCGGCATAGCGTACCTATACATAACGATATTCCATCTTCGTGAATGTATGCGTGATAAATCAAAGGAAACTCACTCGACGTTGCCTTTGCGTGCATACACCGCCCCGAGCGCCGCCATCGGCGCACCCAGATCGACCCGACGCATCCACGACGGCAGCCCAAGATCCGCAAGAACAACAGACCTCACCCCATCCCCATTCCCGCCGTCTTTCGTCTCGCCAACGCCCGCCAGACGAAGCACATCCTCGACAGCCCACGTGAGCAACCGTTCCTCCTCCGCGTCGTCCTCTGTGCACAGCTCCGCCAGCTTGCACGCGACGGCGACTCTGCGGATGCGCTCCGCCGCCGAGAGCGTGTACTCTGGGGAATCCGACGCGGAGGCGGACTCGCCCCCGCCCCTCTCCCACACGCTGCGCAACACCTCCTTGGCCTGCCGTTCGGGGGACACTTCTGCCAACACGGCCGCGATGCCCGACAGCTTGAGGTACGGTTCAGCGCCGAGTGCAGAGGGCGGGAGCGACATGGCTATTTGGAACGCCCTACATGCCCATAAGTCAACACTCGCGACGAAAAGCGCGACACGCACCGCCCAAGGTACCGCTCGCTCAGCGCATCATCGCCCCGGTTCTTGGCGCTCACTCCCGCGCGTAGGTCTTTCCGCACCTCGACAGGCCACTGCGTAAACGATGTATAGACGTCGTAGCTACCGTGCGCCGTGCGGTGCGGTCAGTGGGACATGTGTGATGCGGCGCGGACAGGCGACGCACAGACCGAGCGCGGTGGCGCCTGCGCCAAGCGCGAGCAGCACGTTGAAGAGCGTCGAGACGCGGACGTTGCTGTTGCGCTGCAGCCAGGACGGTAGGCTGGATGATTCGCGTTCGTTTGGATTCCGCGGCGAGGCCGAGGTGCCCAATAGTAGGCGTCTTGGTTGCGTCGAGTGTTTGTGGGGAAGATTTTTAAAGGTAGTCAGAGCATGATGAGCGAGTCGCATTGTGGACGAGCCTCGTGAGGGACATTACTCAAAAGACACTTCGCGATCCGGAATTTCCCCAAGTCTCACACGTGCCAGAGCCCGTTCATCTTGGCGACGGCAGACTTTTGTAATACGAGTCGACGAAAGGGACCACAGTAGACCAATATTTACCTCCTGTCGCTTCCGATACGCATTCGGAGCCACCTCAGAAACGCTCTGGCAGATTCCAGAGGCGAGTTCTTTGATAGATTCATGTCAAGTGTGGACGCATATTTTCCGACTCTTCTCTTTTTCAAGCGGCGGTTCCTGTTCGTCGTCGTTCGAAATGTCTCACCATTTGTACATTTCTGTCTGTGAAGAGGTCAATAGCTTTCACTTTGCATAGAACTGTTTCCATGACCTGTTACTCGTAATGAGGTCGGACGTGAGAAGAAACTGTACACCTGAGTGACTACGTAAGTAAAGTAAGTAAGTAGTGGCTCCCATGTATCACGCTGTTCATAAAGTGTGCGGCGCTGACGTCGACGCGTACTGACGAAGCTCACCATGTCGCGCAAGTCAACGTCCAAGTCAACGTTCCCGACAACGTCCAAGATCCAAAAGAAGGCACTCAAAACCCTCAAGCTCACGCCTCGCAGCGATACCGACGGTCTCGAGCCACCGACGAAAAAGCCACATGCTGGTTTCTCGGTGCGTCGAGCGCGTCCATTACACGCCCTGTACTCGTACTCATCTGAGACTCGTCCTCAGCTATCGAACCCACCTGTATTCGATTTGACCCAGGACGACGCTGTCGTGTCGCCAAGCTCCCAAGGACCGGCCGGTTCGCGATCGGCGCGGTCCATTCTTCAGAGTCAACGGCCGTCGGACGTCAAGGGAAAGAGCAGAGAGACGGGGAAGCTGGTGGAGGACGGAGACGATCGCTTGTGGGTGGACAAGTATGAGCCCAGGACCGAGGTACGACGTGCACCATCTGTCCTTTGCACCACTCTGACATCGTCCACGCATCTACACCTCCCGGGTCTGGACACGCACTAGGCTGAACTGGCGGTCCACAAGCGAAAAGTCGAGGATGTGCGTCGCTGGCTCCTCGAAGCCTTTGATGGCGGTCCGTCGGGGAAACTGCGCAAGTACCGGGTATGTTGCCGCGTTTTGCGCCGTACGCTCGGTGTGTTCATAAGTGTTCGTGTTTACAGCGCGTGCTAGCTTTGACGGGTCCAGCTGGGACCGCGAAAACGGCCACGCTGCGTGTCTTGTCCAGGGAGCTTGACTTCGAAATCCTAGAGTGGCGGAACAGCACGAATGAACGCGCACACACACGCACCCTCGTGGACGGTGAATCACGGCCTAGCGGTGCGTATGTGTTTCGCGACTCTTTTCTTTCTCGGGGACTGAACTTTGCAGGAGAGCCAACCGACACGGACACGCTGTTTGACAAGTTCCAGGCGTTTCTGACGCGGGCAACGACGTGCAAGACCGTGTTCTGGGATCGATCCACGCAACGCGCGAGCGAGCGTCAGCTCATTCTTTTGGAGGACCTCCCCAACCTGTTTCATGCGCCAACTCGGACACGGTTCCAAGATGCCTTACGATCACTATGCGTCTCTAGCTCGAATCCGTCAGAACCCCCGGGACCACCGATCGTGATCGTCCTGTCGGACGCGGGTCTTCGCGCCGAGCAGCCCGACGACAGTACTTGGGATGGCGGTGGACGGCGGTGGGACAAGAAGGAAGTGTTGGACATCCGACACGTTTTGGGGCCCGGCTTACTGACGAGTCCCTACGTGACATGCGTCGGGTACGTCTTCGTTCCTACACCTCGCGTCCTACGAAAACGACGTTGGTGTTCCAGGTTCAACCCGATAGCACCTACGCTGATGACGAAAGCGCTACAGGCCCTCCTTGCTTCACACTTTGAATCTCTGAACGCAATGGGTAAACAGCCTACCCGTGAAGTCATCGATCTCATCGTAGAATCCTCAAATGGGGACATTCGAAGCGCGATCATGGCGCTCCAGTTTGCGTGTGTCGTAGACCTCCCTTCTTCCAAGGGCAAGGTGAGTCGGAGGAACAAGAACACAACGAGCGTCCGCACGGTTTTAGAGGCTGTCACGAGACGCGAACAAAGTCTGGTGTTGTTTCACTTGATGGGCAAGATCTTGTACAATAAACGTCAGTGCGGCGTCGTGGGTCCATGCCGCTGTGACTGATCACGCCTCTGACGCAGGTAAATTCGATCTTCCCGCATCGCACCTATCTGCCAAGGAGGCCGCCAAGGAACGGGAGCTGGACTTGCAGCTTGTCGACCCAACACCTTTGCCGGCGTGGTTGTCACATCATGACCGGAAAGCGAGTCGAGTGTGCATCGAGGCAAGCCTTTGCCCACCCAATTCGGCATGCATCGATCTCACTTTCTTTTCCCCCTCACACTACAGACACTTGTGGCCGAATCCCCTATCGACTCATCTCTGCTGGGGATGTACACGCATCAAAATTATACGCTGTTCTGTACGGACGTGGATCAGTGCGACGGCGTCTTGGAAGGACTGAGTTGGGTCGATTGCATGGGCGGGGTGAGCACCGCTCTCATGTCCGCTCGGTATCTCGATGACGACGTGTTGATTTCTCTCAGGCTCTGTCGACCAATTCTCCGTACGCGTTTCCTACCTTGACGCTGTCGACACTTCACGCACTTCCGACCCCCGTACCACGGCGCGGGCAAAAGGTGTGCAAGCCCGTGTGGTTCGACGTTCGAACGCGGGAACTGGAGGCGTGGGACGCGATTGGAGACGTCGTTGGATGGCTCGGGCGAGGCGTGTGTGTGGGTGATGATACGGACGACGGCACGGCGTCGTCGGCCTCGGTAGGCAAGTGGACGCACGCTGTCGTTGCGACGGAGTTGGGGGGCCTGTTGCGTGCGCTCGATCGATGTAGTGTTGGGACCGTGGGGGCCAACGAAGGAGGGCATCGCTTGCAACCTCCGCGGACGCATCGTTCGTTTTCGCATTTGCCGTGGAACGTTGGGTCTGCGGGGGATGATGCACGTGTGTTGGGCGAGAACGAGGATGGAGAAGGAGACGATGACGATGACGATGATGACGTGAAACTGCCTGGTGGTGAGATGCGGGATGGAGAGGAGAGGAGGGGGTGGTTAGAGGAGGATGACATTGAAGAGGTGCAATGACACTAATTAATTGCTGCTCGTTCTTGCATACTTATGACACGTCGTTCTCGTAAGCCAAGTTGTAGAGGTTTCTTGCCTTCGTGATCAAGACCGGAATTCTGTTCACCAGAACGAGATCCCCCGGCGTACACCCAAACGGCTGGATCAACGAGCCCTCTGCTCATCTAGAATGAAACATTTGAATGAGGTCACGGCATGATGAAGTCATTTCTCATAAAGTATTCATGCAAAGGAAACTATCAACCTTATCTACCATTGTTACTACGGTATGCAAAATCGCCTTATAATAGACAAACGGACATCAAAAAAGTCGTCTCCGTGTACGAAGCCAGCGATCCGAACGTCGGATGAATGAGCAGGGATAAAAGAAAAAGAAGACAACTCGAAACTACAAATGGACTTGTTGATTTCGCAGAACTACCATGAACTCATCTTTGTCGTCGAAATAGACGGCACTAGCAACGTACCCGATCGTTATTTTACTCCACATGTAATGTTAATATCTATCTTGAGGGGGACAAAATGGTGATGAAAAAAAAAGGCCAACACCGTTCCAGTATGTTCCTACCACCTCTCACGACGTCATCACATCTCCGACCTCGTTCTCACCCAACACATGTACATCACCCCCGGCAGTCCCAACGCAAGTGCGAGAGCAAGCGATGCG